>JAOWBC010000935.1:4775677-4794238 GCA_028566105.1 Hypoplectrus providencianus | reverse complement strand
GTGTGTGTGTGTGTGTGTGTGTGTGTGTGTGTGTGTGTGTGTGTGTGTGTGTGTGTGTGTGTGCATGTGCATGTGCATGTGTGTGTGAGAGAGAGTGTGTGAATCATCCAAAAACTACAGACTCAGAGGGACACATCAGGGCAAGTTAGCAGGGATACACAATGCTTCACAACTATCAGCAGGATGTTACTAAACAGGAAATCAGGGATGTTGAAAGAGATCAAATAGTATTTCCCCTGAGTTTAATATCAATATCAATCATAACCATAGACTGTAAAATAATCATAATGCAAAACAAAACATCACGCATGTCCTTTGCAAAATAAAATGTAGGTTAACTGTTGACTCATCAGAGATAATTATTTTGTGTTGACAGGAGAGTTGTTTTCCTGCCATAGAATATGTAGGTTTGTGCTGCCTTTCAACACTTTTAAGTGTTAGATGAGGGGTAATAAGCCTGGACTGATTGACACACAGATTTTTGTTTACACTCTCAGGGTGAAATGAATGCTGACGATTTCACTGTGGTATAGAAAAATGTTGTGAAAATGAACAGACAGTCAGAACAATTGCATTTTCAGAAGTGTGACAATATAAACAAATGAAGAAAAGAAGCTTGTTCTCCTGCCAAAAGACTTTAATTGGTCTCATATGGAAAAAGCCACATTTGATCTGATTGGTGTAAAGAAATAAAAACTGGATCAGGCGTAGGTTGGACAAGTACTCAAAAGTACAACTTTGACATTTTAAGATCACAACACATTTTTTAAAACTGCACAAGTGTGTATTTCCTTCACCTTCCCTTCGCTAATATAACATTTTATTTAGGTTTTGGCAAAAATGACAAAAAAAACAGCATTCCCATGTGTCCAAAGACTACAGCCAGTTCGTAAGATTTTGAACACAACATTCAGAATACCAACAAAAACCAGAACACAGCTTTTTTCTGCAGTAAAAATAAAGATCCTTTTGTTTGGTAACATTACTTGTTATGATAAAAGTTAACCATCTAAAATAAAATCTGGTAGTCACAACCGTTTTGGGATAAAAAAAATGTATTTAACATCAATCATAAAGACTTCTAATTATAATCTTCAACACGCTCACATATAATAGAATAAAATAGAATAGAATTGAACAGAATAGAGCCATTCGATTCAGCTCGTGCCAGATTGTGAATGAATCTTATTAGAATGAATGAGGTTAATTTGGACCAATGAAAACGCTAATCCCAAGCTGATCCCTTTGTTACCAGCCTGAGCTCTCTTTCTCTCTCTCTCTCTCTGGCTCTGCGTCCGTCTCACGGGACAGGTTGGTGGTGGGGTGGTGGGGGCTCGTTTGGGTGACATGATCTGGGCATCAGAGAGGATCAGATCCCTGGGGCCGAGGTGACTCAGGCCTGGAGCTCATTCAGGATGGCACGCAAAGACAAATGCACGGGCTCACTAAAAAGTGCCTGCGTCATGGTTTCATGGTCACTGGGGAGGAACAATACTGGTGTTTTTCCATAGCGACAGAAGGATAATTTGTGCGTGTGAAGAGAGGAGCGCCCAGCAAATACATCATTTATATGTTATGTCTATATGAGACCTAGAAAGGAGCACAATTTTTTGGTATTTTTCTTGCACACAAATGAGTCTTGAATTGCAGTTTGATTTCTTTTGTTGCTGAGTGTTCGTATGGATGGTCTCTGCTGGTAGCAGTGGGGGTCTCAAGTGTCTCTCCCAGCAGTGGGGGTCTCCAGTTTCCAATCAGAAACACTGATCTTCCAGCTGTTCCCAGAATCCACTCCAACCTTTCTCCTCAAGCTCATCCTGGTCCCACATCTGTTCATAGAAAAACAGATAATATTTAGGTTTTAAATCTTGTAATTACAATATCACTTTAAATAAATAGTACATTTTTAGGCACTGTATTTCATTTAAATCTCCTTCACATGTTTAGATTTATTTCCAAAGATCTAAAACTGAGCCATACAATTGATCATCAAATGCTTAGTGTAATAAATATATTCACTTCAACACTAAAGCAAGATTATTTCCCATATTTTTTACTGTAAATGAAGTTAAAATGTGAACATTATTTTGGCTTGTCTTAATTTCTGATTGTTTGTCTCCCCCTGCAGGTCGACTGCAACAACTACATCCGTCTGCTGGAGTTTCTGGGAGACGGACGCATCTATGTGTGTGGCACCTACGCATTCGACCCCCAGTGTGCCTTCCTGGTTAGTTAGTGTGTGTCTGTAAGGCCTTACCTGTGTTGGTCTTTATCTAACTGTATGAATTTATATTTGAGTTAGATGTTGTACAGCAGATCTGTGTCTGAGGGTCTATCACACAGCTGCAGCACACTCTGATTCCAAACTGGTGTGAGTTTGCACCTAAAGTATGAGCATTAAGAGCTGCAACTCAATATTTGTGAAAAAATCCAATGCCCCAGTTGTTCACAAAATGTACAAGCACACAAACAAAACATATACTATTATCCTAGCACTGCAGGGAATTTATTCTCATTTCTACTTTTTTTTATTTCTTAGCCTCCACACAAACTTTTCCTCAGTTGTTATGATAGAAATGTTCAGTGCCAGTCAACCAACAAAAGTTTTTAAATGCTTTGTTGCAAGTGACATTTCCCAGAAAATACATAAAGCACAAAGTCACTCAAGCTTCCAGCATAAAAGAGCATAATTTCAGTCAATTATAGTGACATTTTAAGCAGACAACCCGAAGAGATCAAATTGAAACTGTAATTCGTTTAGAGGCTAATGAAATACAAGACGGCTGTAAAGAAAGTGATAGAATGCATAATTAAAATGATTTATTCAGCACTTCAGCTTTGTCCTTGTAATTCTAACGTCTTCTCCTTTCTTGTCGTCCTGAAGGAGCTCTCCTCCTTCACCCTGGAGAAAGCCGAGGATGGGGGAGTGAAGATGGAGACGGGGAAGGGCAAGTGTCCCTTTGAGCCCAGTCAGCATTACACAGCTGTCATGGCAGGTGAGACAGAACCTCTGAGTGTTTGTCTGATTTATTTCATTTGCTGTTTGGTTGATCAGGACATCAGCCTCATTTGCTCATTTCTTCCTCTCTTTGTATAGGTGGCACCCTGTACACTGCAGCCACCAGTAACTTCCTGGGAACGCTGTTCGACATCTCCCGGGCAACGGGCCCCGAGCAGGCGCGCATCCGAACGGAACGATCCATCAACTGGCTGAGTGGTGAGACACAGGCACACTTGCATGTTCACACACTAAACCCCCATATGTCATTTTAAATGGCTGTGGTCATACTTTCCCACAGGAACAAGTCAAATTGTGTTTGCTTTGTGTGTGTCTGTCTCAGATCCAGAGTTTGTGAGCTCAGCCTTCATCCAGGAATCTGAAGACAACCCGACAGGAGACGATGACAAAATCTACTTCTTCTTCACTGAGGTGGCCAAAGAGTATGACCTCTACACCAAAGTCAAAGTTCCCAGGGTGGCAAGAGTCTGCAAGGTAACACAACTTCCTGTCTGATTGACTGATGATTGACTGATTGATCGCCTTACATGAATTCCCTGCTGGCCTCCTGTTTCCTCAGTCTGATGTGGGAGGGATGAAAACTCTGCAGCGACGTTGGACCACTTTTCTCAAAGCCCAGCTGGTGTGTGAGGACAAACCCAGCGGTCAACGCTACAACATCCTCACCGATGTTTTCACCACGCAGCACACGCCGGGCGACCCGAGCAGTACACACTTCTACGGGCTGTTCACCTCCCAGTGGTGAGCCAGCAGAGAAGAGAAAACCAGAGCTTGTCTTTATACTAAGTTTAGTACTCTGTTATTGAAAAATCACTGTCACCTATAAAGGGAGAAAAAGAGCTACAGTAATTGTAAGATAATGCAAAGGTTAATAATCATCAAAACTGTTTGAACCATGACTTTTCCTCTGACAATAATTGCAATACAATAATGCGACATATTGAGTTTACCTCTTTATTTGACTCACTTTTCCCTCCAATACCAACTTGGTTCTCCTGTTTTTTTCTTAGGGAGCGTGAGGAGTTATCAGCAGTGTGTGTTTTCAGTCTGTCTGACATCAGCAAAGTACTGGACGGCCCCTTTAAAGAGCTGAAGAAGACCTGTGAGAACTGGATCAACCCAGAGCCTGTTCCCACACCGAGGCCAGGCCAGGTACTGAGCTGTAAAGCCACATCACCTCATCTGATTTACACACTACCTTTCATTACACTCAATTAGATTAATGAGAATGACTCTGATGTTAGTTTTTCTCCCCTTCCCTCCACATCTTTTAGTGTTTGAACAACGCTTTGAAGGCAGAGGGGTTCGAGTCCTCCCTGAAACTTCCTGACAAGGTGTTGACATTTGTGAGGGACCACCCCCTGATGGAGACCAGTGTCACTGCAGCACCCCTGCTGGTTCGGAAGGGAATCAGATACACCAAGCTGGCTGTGACGCTGACGGGCAGCGGTGAAGAGCAGAGAGGGGCAGTGCTGCACCTCGGGACAGGTGAGCAGAGAGAGAGGCAGGGGTAGGAAGGAAGGAGGGTTAATGTATGGAAAATGTAAAGACATGTACTTACACTTGCTATGAAAACTACATTAAGTGCAAATTAAAGCTGTGAAAGTTATTAAAAAAATAAAAAGAAATCACAATGAGGATAGTTCAATTCTTGGATATCAATCACATTGTTTTTTCCACTGTTTGTTCTGTGTTGTAGACCGTGGGGAGCTCCACCGGGTGGCAGTAGTGGGCCAGAACACCACCTTACTGCAGGAGATTGCTCTGTTCACAGCACTGGAACCTATCAACAACATATTACTGCACGAGGTATTTACACATTTATTCACACACAAACTTCACAAACCCATGCATACATTAATCTGCAGGGCTCAGGAAGATCTGGTGTTGCTCAGTGATTCTGCAATGGTTCCCTGTGTCTGCAGGGCCGGGCTCTGGTGGGCAGCCCCCTGTCGCTGGCTCGGGTCCAGGCTGAAGGCTGCTCTCTGTATCGCAGCTGTGAGGTGTGTGCCAGAGCCCGAGGACTGGGCTGTGTGTGGAAGGAAGAAGCCTGCAAGCCCACAACTGATGAGTGAGTACTACAGGAATATTACAGAGAACTGGAAACCTTCCAGGGATGAAAAGCAGGCAGACAGCAGAAGTTCTGGGTCAGAAAATGGTTTAGCTGTGTGTAAAAATTGGCCTATTTTTCTTGTCAGTATGTTCATGAATCATTTCTGTGTATTTGTATGTGTGTGTGTTTCAGGCCTTTAAAAAAAGAGGAAGATTTTCCATTTGAGCTTAAAGTCTTAAAACGATTAAGTGAAAGCAACAGCAGAAAGAAGAAAGAGAGATAAAACCAAACTGAACAAAAACAAGAAACTGTTTGCATACTCTGTTAGCAGACAGGATTACCAACACAGAATATACTATAATAAAACATTTAGCCATTTAAAAAATCTAAATCAGTTTCACTGTAGGCTAAATTCGGACTGCTTTGTCCTCCTGTCAGTCTATTTTCTGAACTGTAGCACATCTGCATGCCTACACCTGAGTGTGAGTTCAACTTTGCTGCATTTCACTGCTGATAAGCTGTTTGGGTGTATTTTAAATATAAAGCTTTGATGCACTGTGTGCCTCCTTCTGTGTGTGTTGTGTGTGTGCAGTCCTGGTCCAGGTGATGTTGTTGACAACGCCTTGAGAAAGTGTGATGTAGAGGATGGTAAGTGTATCTCTTTTTATCTTCTTAAAGACTTTGTAAATGTCAAGGTATTCATTGATTTCACCCTGTGGAATATGATTATCTTTATGTTTTCCGGCATTTATCTCCCCCTCTGTGTCCGTGCTTGTTGTCTTCTCCAGGACGATGCAAACCAGCCATGAGGGAGCTGCGAGTGTTTCTGGGTCTGCGCCTGCTGTTGCCATGTGTCCAGCTGTCTCCCAGGCCCTGTAGCTGGGAGCATCCTCCCCACAGACACACGAGACAGCACCACTCTGACCTGGAGGTGACTGTCACAGAGGACAGCCTGGGAAAATACATCTGCACATGCCAGGTAAAAACATATGTTCAAAACTGTCCGACTCATCAATATATACATCAATATATATTTTGCTGTGATAAACCTTCAGACTCTTATGTTATGAAAAGATGAACATAAATCACTCAGATGACTCTTTCTTTTTCTCCATCTTGTTACTCTTCTCCAGGAGGCAGGACCAGGTATCAGAGACCCCACCCCCTGCCGCAGAGCAGCCTATCAGCTAACACTACAAGACCCCAGTGTTGAAGGAGCTGTGGCGACAGCAGGAGGTCGCCACGTCCTGGCCGTCTACATCTTTTTCTTCTTCCTTGGTTTAGCGTTTGGTGCATTTCTCCTCTACTTCGTGACCCGTCGGCGCAGCATTGCCCGCCAGGGTCACCACCTGCCAGATAACTCGCTGTCCTCGGAGAAGGGGCGGGACTTGCTGGGCTCCTCAGCCACGCCGCAGTCGCCGAGCAGTGCCAGCCTGCTGTCCGAGGGATTCAGGTTGACGGAAAAGAGGAACGGGACGACAACGTCAAACACGACTACAACGCTCCTGAGCAACCAGGGGAATGGCGGTCACCATGGCAACAGCTACAGCGGCACCCTGATCCAAAGCAACCCGAGCAATGGCCACGGGAACAGCCTGTATCCCAACTGCAACACGAGCAACAGCGGGCTGAAGTTCACCTCGGAAATTTTAGCTGCAGACTTGCTGGATGGAAGGACGGGGGAGAGGGAGAGGGGGAGGCCTGAAGGGGTCGAGAGGGAGTCAGGGGAGGGGGATGAGGTGGATGAAGGGCTGGGGGACGGACTAGGGGACGGAATAAAGGGACTAGAAGATGAGCTGGCAACCTTTCCCATGTTTAAATCACCAGCGCCACTGGCTAAGTGTGAAGAGAGTTCGATATGAAAAGCTGATGTGAATGCTTATTGCACCATTCTGCATCCTCCAAACAAACTGAATGATAAGGGGAGGGATGCAAAATGGCTACTGCCAAATGCCTTTGTACGGGAGTTGTGGCATGAAGAGAGACTACAGAGATATATGAGAACTATATGATAGGTCTATGATGAAGCATGTGAGAGAGAGATGTGTTACGGTGTTGAGAGCCACAGCTAAATAAATGTGTCAGATGTAATATAACCTGTAAATATAAGCAGTCTGAATGTGACTGTGGACACACAGCTGAGTGTGATATCAATTTAAATGTTTAAAAAAAATCAAAGATGAAATGTCTACCTGTGTGGACATTGAAAAGCCATATTGTCTTTCTCCTTAACTTCTGTTGTTGTTTGCTCTCATTCTCTTCTCTTGATGGCACTACAAAAGAAAAGTGCACTTTGAATCTCTCGGCACCTCTTCTCTCCATTTCTATCCTTCTCTCTGACACACCACTCAATCCCAGACCTTGACAGGTCCAAAGGCACCAAAGGACTGCTGAGCCATAGACTGCCCAGTCAGACTGCACCAGTCCTGGGCTTCAAACAGAGAAATGTCACTGTCAGACTACAGACCCATCAAGAGAGTCCCTCCGATGGGCTGCAGTGACTGTGACGGGGCTGTCCCTGCCTACGCCGCCGCAGAGGTCGACAGGAGGATTTGTGTCAGTGTGGAAAGCTCAAGATGCACAGCTGATACAAGTAACTGACAGCTGCACAGATCTGTCACTGGGCACCTTCACAGTTACTGAGACAGAAGGCAGAGGATTTTCAGAAGGATTTGAAAATCCTTTCAGCCTCCCAGAATGGACCTCGCCAGACACGAAGCCACCATCACCTCGTTTTGTGAGTGTGGAACTTAAAAAAATGTATTGTTTTTGTCATGTTGTTTTGTAATAAAGCCTAAGAAAAGTGATCAATGTGTCTGTCCTGTCTGTGGAATATCTGGATGGGAGACATTTAAAACAAGCAGTGGCATGTGTGTGAAGTTGTCTGGCTGTGAGTGTTACACCCTCAAAGACATACATTGATTACACATGAATACACAAGAATTACATGGGAAGATTTATACCGACCTTTAGGATTCGTATAAAATCAACAGTCTTTAGCTTAGCTTAAAAATAGTAACATCGAGGAACAGCTAGCCTGGCTCTGAAATTGTAAAAAGAAAAAAAGTTGTATGCCATAAATGTATTGGGGGTTAGACGAAGGAGAGGTAGGGTTCCCCTGGAAACTTTTTCTTCTCTCATCAACAAAGAGGAAAAGGCTATAAACATTTTAACATAAAAGTGCATCGTCCATCTTGCTGCAATTGTATATAATTTACTTTCTTCTATTTTCATCTCACTTGTAACAAAACAGATATATCACCAGTCAGCCCATGTCTGTTACCACAGGGTCATTAAGTATCTGGATTTTAAAATATTTTTGTGTACCCCTGCTCAATAATGCAGCTTTTCTCATCTTGTATGAGCAAATGGTGAGTAAGAATATGTATATGCATGTTTACATGACTAATGTAAAAATTAAAAGCTTCCTACTTCCTGTCTGCTGATTTAAAAACCAATGCAAAGTAGATTTGTGTATGAAACCTTGACCATAGCAGCTCTCTGCTGGTGACATGTGAACACATGAGAAAAAAAAATAGGGACACATCATGCATCACATGGACATATGCAAGATTGTAAACAATCCACCAGGAAATCTGATTTTTTTGCATTTATTTGATGCCAAGTATTTTTTTTTATTGATTTTCATCCGAGCTGAATTCAGCTGAAAATGATATACATGTGGAGAATACATTGCCAAAGATGAACAGAGCCCTGTCTAGTGCTTATAAATCCTGTGTCTGAGAAAATCAGCTGGTCAGATTTTTGTCTCTTTTTATCTTATCATTTTTTCTCAGATTAAATGATGGTATCTCAACCATCAAGGAGTTCACCAGGCCTTCTGTAGCCAAAAAGCCTGAAGTCCTCCTCGTAGAGCGCGTACAGCTTCCTCCTGTCCTCTAGGGGCACTGTGCTGAACCACCGTGACACAAAGGTGGAGGTAGTCATGTTTTCATAGGAAGGAGGGAACTTAATGCTGTCCTCCAGATTCAAGATCTTCAGCAGCTGTTCTGCATCCTGCTCAAGAGTTTCCTGATGGCCAACAAAATCATACCTGAGAGGTAAAACAGACCAAAGTCAAACTGTGGCTCAGATAAACATTGTTTAGTTTTTAACACTGAGTTCATTGGTAATTTAGGACATTCACAATGTGGAAACAGGAACACCTAGGTTTGGCTAAATGTGTTAGAAATGTAGTGAATTTAGAGAACTTTCAAGTCAGACATTAAGATCATTTATGACTACTGTTGTTTATAAAACCTGGTCATTTCCAGAAGCAGCTCAGAGGACATGGTCTGCTGCTGCCAGCCTTACTGTATGAGGCAGGGGTGACACAGGCGGTGCATCTGCCTCCAGTGGGGCTCAAAGGGCTGCTGCTCCTCTGTCTTTGGGTCCAGCAGGTACTGGATAAAGTTGTAAAATGAGGGTTGCAGACCGGATGCAAATGCCTCCTCCCCAGTCATTGGTGGATCAGGCTGGTGCCCATAGAGGCGCATAATGTTCCGGGCAAAGTTTTTGTAGTAGTATTTGTTGTGTTTGTCCTGGAACTTGGATCTGTAGGCGGAAATGAGACGGACGAAAGGGTCGCGGACAAACAGGAACTTGGTGTAGTGCTTCAGTTTGGCCTGTAGTTGACAAATAAGCATACATGGCTGTTTTTCTGTTTGTAAGCCTGAAGAACATCTCTGATGTCCGTCTATGAACTGACCCTAATCTCTGGTCTTGGGAAGCTGTTAAGGAAAGTTAGCTTGTTGTTTTGATGGACCATATCACCAGGTATGGACATCGGGTCACGATAGGGTTCATTCTGGTTGAGAACAAACATAACTCTTTTCCAGTTGGTACATGCCACCTGTGGATAAAAACAAGACAGGGTGCTTTCAGTCTGAATCAGAGTGATTAATAGTTATCGGTTGTTTTGGTCCAGACCAAATTATGATAGGAGTGTTCACAAGTGACCAAATGAACCAGAACAAGGATGCAACTGCACTAGAGTTTGATTGAAACTAGACCATTGAACTTTGGTTTGGGAAAGTGACTTTAAAGTCTACATATGGATGGTTGAACAGGAATACCAGGCAGAGGTGCAGCGGCGCAGAGGTTCTGGGCTCACCCCTGATCCTCACCTACAAACTCAAAGAAACACTGCCCAACCAGGGAGAGGTTAAAAATGACTGTAAGACACACACAAAAACTGTCAAATAAATAAAAAGGGACTTCAAAATTTGACAGAGACATAAAACTACTACAAGGAGACTCAGAAATGACCACAAAGTGTCAAAGAAAGACTACAAGGACACTGAAATAACTTAAATTAAGATCCACAAAATTATTATAGAGAGACACAAAGAACTGCCAAGAGATACAGACACACAGAGGCAAACACCTGCTGCAAAGAGAGACCAAACAACAAAAAGAAGCAAAACGGCCACAGAAAAAAGTTATAAATTAAACAGCATCAGCTAAACTGATAAAACAACTACAAGAAACGGAAAACAAGTGCAAAGAGACCTGAAATTTCTAATAAGAGAAGCCAAACAATTTCAAAGAGACATGAAATTACTACTAAGGGACAAAAATCAACTACAAAGTGTGTGGCCTGTTTCTGTGTGTCTGCATCACCTTGGGAATGTAACAGTAGATGACGCCGTGATTATCATCCACAATGAGGTTCATCAGCGCTTTGCTGCTCACGTCTTCAGCACTGTGCTTCCCTCCAGTAGATCTCCATCCCGCTCCATCAGCAGCACATGATTCTCCGAGCAGCTGCTTCCTCTTCTCCTGCAGCTGACCGATCCTCTCTGAAAGAACGACAGTGTGCGCCGTCACTGTTTAATATTGATTCGCGCTAAATTCCCCCAGGCGAGCGCCAAACATTTGTCTTTCCTGAAGCTCCACTCAGCTGAAGACGTGACGTTAAATATTAGCCACATTAATCCAAAGTCATCAGAGGAGAGGTCAAGACTCCACTATTTACTAATCCATTGATTAACTCTCAATTCATTTCACAGGCAGTGGAGCACAAGAACAAACAGAGCAAGAGCTGGAGCAGGATGTACTTCAAGAACAGTAAGACATTCACATACACACATAGACTCATGCAGTACCTCTCTTTTTCTGTAAAATGTCCCATCGGTTGAAGGACAACATAATGAGAGACATGGATCCAACAAATCCAAGAAGTGGCAGGAATCCTCTGCACGCTGCCATGGTAGCTGGAGCTGCCAGTCAACCAGAAACAAACACTGAATATTAAGGACTGGCAAAAAGCCCTTACCTCTTAATACTGCATAAATACTATGTAAAAGCCAGTCACGAAAGAACTGAAAGACATATTGGACGGTGTAAAATATATTGCCTTTGCTTTGAATTACACTGTAACTATGATTCCAAAATCCATGATTAAAGCGAAGTTGAAGTCACATAGATTTGTTACAGCGTTATTCAGATGAAGTCAAAATAACCTAATAATCTATTAGTAGAGAGCACCAAGCATTATTTTGCACTAACTACCTGTGCAGAAGAAACGTAACATCACATCACTCACCTTGCTTCAAAGTCCTCTGAGAGAAAACCACAAAAGTGTCTCACAGCCCACATAACCAACCATGGAGTCTGGGTGGAGCTGAGGTGAGCTGCTCCCGCCTTTAATGGCATAGAACTGCATGGTCAAGTTAATTTTGTGATATTGTTGTTTTGATTCTATGCACAGCAACCGCTTTGGTCTAGACCAATATACAAACCACGATTAGACTGATTGCCTGAAAATGTTATTATTCATTATTCAGATAGCATGAGGTCAGAGGTCAGATGACGATGTCACAAGGGTGACAGGGCTCTATTTGTTCACACGTCTCCTCTCCATGTGGCTACTTATTAATGTGCTAATTACATGTTATTTAAGGGAAAAAAATACATAGTTTTCCGCTTGAATGAATGTGCTATGTCCACTTACTGTTTGTGAATATTGTGCATACTGGGGTCACCCACCATTAGTGGCTAGTTCACTGCAGTGAGGTCATTTCTAGAGTCTTTCTCACTGTATGTAAGGAACTTCTGTGGCTTTAGGAGAATCACAAGCTCTTGAAACTTTACAGACACAAACTACAGACTGTGTATAGACTGTGAGTTGGCTGCTGTGGTGTCATGAGTTTTTTTTTTTAATCTATAAAAGTTGAATTGTCAAATATGGCTTAAAAGTTATAATAGAATATTTACAATATATATATATTCTGCTCCTCAGCAAGTTTTCTTTTAAAGACTGACACTGACATTGATGCACAGTGGTATAATGTACAGTTTTTATTCAGAAAATCAAGCTGTCAATAACTAGTGGTTATTCATCATTAAACACACCTGAGATTTGTACTTTAAGAAGAAAATGATATATATAACTACTTAAGGTACCATTCAAATTCAGACCCAACTGTTTTTTTTATCCAGTTTATTGATTTGTAAAAAATGAAAAAAGGAAGAAGAAATTTTATGATTCACAATGTATAATTTCCACAATTGAAAATATCTAACAAATATGCAATGAAATATTTGTGTTTAAGAACTCCAGGCAAGAGTTTCCAAGTTTAAAACAGTGTATGCTGATTTCCTTTTGCTATTGCTGAATTTGATTAGTTTCGACATATTTTTCCAATATTTACAGCCTGCGTGTGTTAACTTACCAGTACACAAGTAATTATTTCCTGTCAAACAATTCAGTGATTTGAATGCATGGAAATTATAAAATGAAGCTGCACAATAAAAAAGAACTTAATGGATATAATAGATGTAATAATAGAGAAAGTGACGTTAAAGACACTGAAGTTAAAGTTCTTCTTTACGTTCCTCCGCAGCTTGGATTGCTTTCCTCATATACTCCAGATTTGATTCAGTGCTTGCTATTTGTGCATCCAGCTTCTCATTCTCCATGTCTGCGTAACCCTTGGTTTTCTTCATCAAGCTCTCGATTTCCTCCAGTCTGCGAAGACTGTCTGGTGATTCTTCCGATTGATTCTTCAGTGATGCCACTTCGGGCTCAAATGCACTCAAAATTGTATTCACATACTGTAAAAGCAAGGCCTTTTGTTCCTGTTGAGGTAAATCGTAACCGCTTTATGACAGTTTGCTGTGCTGTATCCAATTTACATAAAGTCTGTCATCCTGGCAGACTTTCTATCGCTGAGCCAACTCAAAAGGGTTTTAGAGCATCACTGATACTGACTGACTCACCTTTATTTTGTCCAGATGTTGTTGTATTTTTTGGTTGCTTATCTTGATCTCTTCCTGCAAACAACACGTAAATCAACACTCAGTTACATCTGCATAATAGCTCTTACATAGCAGATATTAGCGCACACCACTGCAGGTTTGTTGAGGTAAAATAGTTGTGGTCATGGAAATAAATATGGATTTATTATCTTTAGCAAAGGGAAAAAATAAAAACTGCAAATGTAATCACCAGTTTTCTGTAGTCCAGTGAACTGGCGAGGCAGATGAGGCACAGCAGAGCGAGGAGGCCGCCAGCCGCTCCTCTACGTCTGGATAAAGCTGCTGCTGCCATTGCTGCAATAAATAAAATCACTCAATCAATCACTCAATCAAACCGTGAAAAAGGAGAAATTGTCTTCAGTGAGTTTATTACTACTTTCATGAAAGACCAAACCGAGTGACAAAGCAATCTGCAAGGACAGGGAGCCCTGTGCATCCTTTTCGATCTTTTTCGGTACGTGAGACAAAGGGACTACAGTTTGAGGTACTTTCCACAAGTTTGTTACAGTCCCTTGTTACCGAGGATGACATTAGCAAAAAAGACAAGTCATGTAAAGCTTAATTGACTACTCCAGGTCATCATGAGTGCACAATGTCCTGTTAGACATAAAAACAATACGATAGTGACATGCAGCTGGCTGGGTAACGTGACTCTTTGTCTAATACACAGGGAGAGAATGACTACATAAAGCAAGCACACAGAGTTATATGATTTTTCCTCCCCTACATCAGTTAAGACAAAATAAAACTGCATTAAAACATCATAAGGTTAAAGATTCTGGTCTTACCTGTGATGTTAATAGAAGATGAGCTGCTGAGAAAAAGCAGAAATGGTGAGATGACACAGGAAAGAGCTTTATGTATGTATATGTGGTTTCCTGTTCAGAACTAGCGGCAGTTTGTGTTTTACTTCCTAAAAAAGGCCAATGCCTGTTTGTGAATTTAAATACTTTGAGGCACAGGAAGAGCTTCTCAGTGACAACCCAGTAGAAACTGCACCAATAATATATATATGCTACCTTTCATAGAACCAGTCTTACACTTTAGAGTGAATCAAGTCGTTTATTCTAATATACTTTTACTTATGTGTGACTTTTGTAACCGGGGCCGCCAAAATGTCTGCATAACAAGATACAGTAGCAACCTTGAATGCTTCATATTACTCAGTCAGATACATGCAGCCATAGAAAACACAACAGTAATTATCCCGCTCACATCAAGGACACAGCCGATAGAACTCGGAATAAAATGTGAATTATTTCTATTTCTATCTAACCCTAACCCAAATGCTTTAATATACAAGTGGTGTGAGCCCATCCGCTGTACAGCTCAAGTGTATGTGTGTGTGAGAGTGTGTGAGTGTGGTTGGAAGGGGGTGTGGGAGTACAGACTCTACAAATAAACTATAGTTACGGGTAAGAATGATTTACTATGTTTTCCACAACTTTCCACAATAGGTACTTAACTTAACACAGTTATAGGCACTAACACAGTAACATGCCCCACATAACTAGAAGTTTTAATAGAGAATTACCTTTTGCCGTCCTTTGATGAGATGAAGGATGATGAAGATGCAGATCAGTTCTCAGTTGATCTTTACTTTACTGATATCAGTGAGCCAGTAATGTGCAGCACAGAGTCTCTGGGTTCTTGGTTAGCTTGCCTCAGCAATCATAGAGAAGATGGAGAGCTGTCAGCAGTCTGAGCAGGACCCCGGCTGTTTTTCCCCGAGCCCACTCATACGCCGCAAAATCCACAGAATCCATGCTCGTGGTTCGCTGCTGCTCCGCTGATAAGCTGTCCTTGACATTCCCCAGTGTTCTTCCATCTCGCAGCCTGCTGTTACTGTTACTTGTTGCAAAAAGAAAAGTGATTTAGATGATTGACTGAGGCACCGCAAAGCAAAACTGTAAGGAGAAATGGAACGGTTAATGTTTTAAGCAGTAATTTTTATTCAAGCTCATAGTCTTGCCACCACTCCTTGGTTATTTCTGCTATTCAGGTCAGCTCTTTAGTTTCATTTTTGCATAAATGACATTTGCCAGTTTCTCTTTACAGGAAACTCTAGTGCAGGATGTCACAGTTAGTTACACCCTGCATGACAAAAAAACTAATTACTACTTATTGATGACAAACCTGTAAAACCTGTTGCAATAACTGCTTTGGGGAGTTTTGACATACATGTAATTCAACTGGTATTTTAATTACACTCTGCAGCAGCTTGCTGTGAGTTCTTAAGAAAGCTGTAGACAGAAGATGGCAATTCTGCAGATTTCAACCAAAAGTGGAAGATGACGATTTTCACCATAGTTCAAGTTTCCCATCACTGATTACTGAGTTCTCCTCTGTAGATTTTGGCACAACACAACAATATTATGTCTCCAGGTTGCCTGAAACTCCAACATTCTCGTGTGAAAGTGTTAGATAAGAATTGTTATGGCCCACTGCATGCTTTGCAAGCTGCTGCAGCTGCAGATGTACAAATGCATGTGTTTCAAATGTTTTGATGTGGTTTAATATATTTTTTTAGTTTTTAGGAGCTGATAGATAAATGTATAGTTCTGTAGTGGCTCAAGTAGTTGGATTACTTTTTTGTTTAGTCAACTGACTACAAACTGTTTTTGGCCTTTTAAGGAAAAACTGCTGTGAAGTCATGTCCAGTCAGTGCATTCAGCACACACTTGACCTTTCACCTTTGTGGAGTACAGGTGCAAAAGGAAGTATGTTTAACTGTGCACACACAGCGACAGCATCTTCAGGGGAAAATCTTCTGGGTATTATTCAATTAGTGTTCACCTGTGTTTTTTTTTTGTTTTTTCTATTCTTTGCTTTCTTATTTCTAACTCCCTTAGAAATAAGAAATCCCTTAATTTTGGGTTAAATTAGCCCCTGCTGTTACTATCACTACCACATTATCATAACTGAATCGGATAGCTGTCTGTTTTTGAATATCTGTCCCTATCAAAAACCATAAATCAGACATGAAAAGTTTGGTATGCATGCACATTGTCATTTCTAGAGTGACCCTTTAATAAAGAAGATTGGATTCAGAGTATCAAAGTCCAGTTGCATTTATTAATCTTGTACATGAAGGAGCATTTAACAGGGAAACACACAACAAGGAGTTACAGAGAAAAAGCCTCCCCTGACAGTTGGTTCTTCTACATTCTACAATGGGCTGGTTCTCTCTAAAAAACCTCATATCACCTTTTTCAGATCCCTAATCTGTAGCAGAAGAATGTAAACCACCTCTGACCTTCATTCTGTGATGAACTCCTCCTGTCTGTTCATAGTCGAACCTTATCTAACCCTGCCAGCTTCACAAAACCACTATAATATGGAAGTATCTCAGACATAAAAATAATAGGAAGAAACTCACATTTAGTATGATTAAAATATTTGATAACCCAGTTCAATATTTTTTTTTATATAACACAATGGGATCATTGTTTTCACAGAGTATATCCACTAATTTTTCCAGTCACCTGTCTCCTTTGTGTAACTTTCTTGCGGTTCACCTTTTCCAGTGTGCACTAAGAGGAAGTTTACAAGTCTGTGCCTTCAACATGACTTCCTTATAAATGAGTTAGCATGAAAAAGCATATTGTGTCTTCATAGATCTTATTACCATATTGAACAAAAAAAGAAGTGAAAAGAAAAGAAAAGAAAGAATTAATAAGAGAACAAATATCCTTTCATTTACTTAATTTGGGTTTACAGGTCTGATAAATGTTAAACAGATGTATACAGTTTTTTTTTAATCATTTACTATCATAAAAAAAATATAGTCGTGGTCAGGACTGTAGATTAAGGGAAACAAAGTTGTTTTAATGTGTTCTTAATAGACATTGTTTCCACTGCATAGGTTGGGCGAAGGCTCCTCCATCCATCGAAAGTTGCCACTAAATTAACACATTCACATCACTGAGAAGCCGATTTCATGTTGAACAGATCAAAAATACTCTTGATTTCAAGCACAAAAGAAGAAGAAGGAGCTTCACAACAAGAAAGAGAAAACAGATGCAATATCAGAGATCAAGTCACTGAATTACATGGAAGTTACAACTCAGCATGATACTCTTCAAGAGCTTTGATTACTTTTCTCATATTTGCCAGATCTTTCTCCTGCTTCACTATTTCTGCATCAGTTTCTTCATTCAACCCGTCTACGTAGGTCTTGGTTTTCTCCATGAAGACCTGAAGGTTGTCTAGGAGTCCCAGTATGTGAAACTCATCTGTTGATTCTTCAAAATATTCCCTCGCGAATGCCATAAATGGCTCCATTGACCTCATGTATCCACTCATGAGATCTGAAGTGCTGTCCCTTTTTGCCTATTGAGGGAAAATAAAAGCACTTAATAACAGTTTGTTATGGTGTGTCCACTGTACATCACCCTGTCAGAGTTTTCTTATTAACATAGAAACTGACTGACTGACTCACCTTCACTCTGTCCAGTCTATCTTGAATATTTTGAAGTTTTTCCTTCATATTTTCCTGAATAGAGTGTGAGAATGACAATCAACATGATGCTTGTGTTAGAATGACAGCAGCTCTAATATAAATCACACAACTCAAAACAGAATACAAATTACAACAAGATGCTCAGTATAGTGATAACTCAGTTGATGTTGACTTGAATATAAATATGAAAGGATTGTCAGTTGCGAGGGGAAGTTAAAAAACAATGTAATTACCAGATTGTTGTGGTCGAGTGAACTCACAAGGCAGATGAGGCACAGCAGAGTGAGGAGGCCACCAGCTGCCCCTCTGCTTCTGCACAAAGCTGCTGCTGCCATTGCTGCTATAAATAACAATGATACAACATAAAGGGGTTTAGTACAGACCTCAAAATATTTAAAACCTGTTATATATAAAGTCTATAGTACAAATCATTCTCAGGTTGAAAGTTTCTGGTCTTACCTTGGATGTAAATGGGAAAAGAGCTGCTTTACCCCTGGTGAATGAAAAACGCAATGAAATGACACAAGACAATATGCACTTATATACTACAGGCGACACCTATTGCACAACCCTATCGAGATGTGTGCATGCCCATGCATGCCAGCAGGTTGTTTTTTTGTTTTTTTTTTCTTTCCTCCACTTGTTAGTATCTTGGTTTCGTTTCAGGTGAAATGGCACTGCCGGCTTCTCGCCTGACTTGAGTCGGTGTACATCCTGTATTCAGAGAAACAAAACTGTAAAACACAGTGTTTGGGAGTGACCGACATT
>JAOWBC010000935.1:4746174-4758644 GCA_028566105.1 Hypoplectrus providencianus | reverse complement strand
TTTGTTGAAAAAAAATGATGACATCTTTATTTGCAAAATAAGGTTTTTAATCATGACATTATTGTTTGGTCCTCTACTTATAATTATCATAATATGATAACACTTTTTCTTTTTTTTCTTTAAATATCTTTGGTTAAAATGTTGTTCCTTTTTCTCCTTCATGTTAGTTATGCAAGCTGTAATGAGAACCATGTTGTGTTTGTGTGTGTGCGATATTTCCATATATTAAATATTTCCTCCCATGTAACACGTACCTTCAAGGCTCTTTTGTGATGACAGCCGAGGAGAAACAAACTACCGATGTACAGAAAGAACATATTTATATAACCTGCTATCTGTATTGTATCTTTCCCCGAGGCGCGCCGTACCAGTGCGGAGAGAGAGTATAATAGGAGGGAGAACAGAAAAGAAAGCAGGAGGGAGTGAGAAATAAAGCAGGGGATGAAGAACACATACTGTTTGTGTGGTGACAAACTTGAAAGCAGCAGTGAATAATTAATGGAGACAACATCCTTACGTAAGACTCCATATTGGAAAGTGTTTGCTGGTTACATTGCCAGTGGATGCGTCACCGCTGCCTATAGCTGCGAAACACCACAATACCATCATTTATAGTGTGATTTCTTCCTTCTTCACTGCATCAACAGCACACATGATGCCTGGACCCAGGACCTTGTAAATGTAAAATTGTAAATATTTTAAAGCTGGAGATGGCAATTTCTTTTTTTTAGTTTTGATGTCATTGCTAGACTCCTTCCATTCCCTTTGGCTCTGGCTTTTCAGACATTTTAAAAACTTCTTTAAACTTTTAAACTTTAAAAACTAATCACAGGTTGCAGAGGGAGGAAGTCCACTTGGTTGTTCAACACATGCTGCAGGAAGATGGCTATATCTTTAAACTGCAAACTCCAACTCTTAACATTTGAAGAAAAAAAAATAGACTTATGATCTATATTAGGTTGAATTGTCCCAACTATCAGTGATTGACAGACGGGACACACCTCCAGGTGTCCGTCCGCTCCCCCAGTACAGCGCTCCAGGTGTGTGAGAGCAGGTATGCTCCCTCGTCCCTGTTCATCGTCCTCGGGCTCCGCTTCCTTCATCAATATCCTTAATCAATCAATGTGGCAATAACAGATCACTGCAAAAGACAGAACCACATTATGGATTGGGACGGTGCCAAAGTCATTCAGCAAGAAAACAACCGGTACCACCGCTGGATTAAGGAAGCGATCGAGATAAGGAAGCCGAGCCCGAGGACGATGAACAGGGACGAGGGAGCATACGTGCTCTCACACACCTGGAGCGCTGTACTGGGGGAGCGGACGGACACTTGGAGGTGTGTCCCGCCTGTCAATCACTGATAGGTGGGACACACCCCTGTCAGCTGACCATTAGCTGTTTTAATACGTCACACAATTCAAACTGTGAGACCTTCCAACAAACACGGAAGACTACCGTCGAAACATGTAAAGGTATGGAACAAAATCTGTCCAACACTATGTATGGGATAAAAGAAAATGTGTATGAGGATTGTTAAATATCCACTGAGCCGTATCGTCAATTTTTTTCTCTTTGGTTCAGCTCGGCTCATCCTGATTTATTACTCCTGTTAGAAATCACCACAGGGACATTACAAAGATGTGGTAAGACTGCATGACAGCTCCTTTCTGTCCTTTCACATTTGTAATGACTGAGATTTTTCCCTCTATGCTCAGCTTCCTCCACTGCGAGACTCAACCCACCCTGAGTCACACAGTCATTACGTTTTGTCCTCGAGGGTCATTTTAATCCGACAGCGTGCCACTCTTTTAAACCATCTGTCTGTCTGTCTTTGTCTGTTTGTCTGTCTGTCTGTCTGAGAAAATCTGTCCCCAATGCATTGTTGAATAGATAGTGGATGAGTCATGGTGAGTGTGACCTTCACATAGACAGCGAATTTAACAAGTTATACTGAGACCTTTATGTTTGGCAGTTCTGTCTCTTTCTTTCTCTCTCTCTCTCCTCTCTCTCTCTCTCACACACACACACACAGGGGAGCACTCAGCACATACAGCTTACATACCCCTACACATACACTCTCCAACTGTTTGAGTGCAACCCTGATCATCGACTCTAAAGTGACACTAACATTAACCATCTGCCTCAATCCTGATGCTAACAACACACACACACACACGCACTCACACACTAATAGCCTCATTTTTAATGGCGACTGTAGGCTGCCTATTTGTCAGGTTGTGAGAGCCCAGAGAAATACATTCGTTTAAGGTTGAAGGCTTTCAGTGGGAAAAATGCTGGCATTGGTTAATGAGGGCATATAATCACTTCCGGGGAGTCACAGTAGCTGCTCAACAAATGTGACAAACAAAGTGGCTCTGCACATTAAAATGTTAAACAGTTTTTTAGCTGTCACTTTTTATTTTGAGACATTTAATTAGTCCTCGTGAATGGAAATGCTAACAGTCTGCGGGCTGTCTCACTTATTAACAACTGCAATAGGAACTAATCAGCTGCTTTTGTGATTGGAAGAATTGAAACCTGCAGAATATGAATGCTGCATGTTACCTGGCTGGTTACACCTTCTATTTTAAAATACCTCCATATTTCCTCAGGCAGGATATTTCAAATTCTGAACCTGCTGGCCCCCAGCAGCAAAACTGAGATAAGGTAAAGTGGATGTATAATTTTGTGGAATCAGTGAGTTAGCTGCAAGCTACAAGTTGAGCCCCATTTTCAAAGTACTTCAGCTGAAACTGCTGCAACTCAAACTGCTGACTGTGTTGGTGGGTGGAGCAGATCAGCAGGCCAAGCTGCATAATTATACTGTTGCGTTTAGAATATCTGCATGCATCTGTTCCCATCATTGTACTCAGCGTATCTGCATCACTTTCCTACCACCTCTCATTGAGATGTGCCTCATGGGTTGAAGGCCTCTCGTCAAGTGCTGATGGGAAATGTTGCGCATTTAAGGCAGGTAATTATTTAAATTAAATGTATTTATTTAAACTGAGGTTAAATGATTTTATAATTATTTAAGTACAATAATAATACTACCTCTACTACTACTACTACTACTACTACTACTACTACTAGACAAAAATATGTTTGTAAAATAAAAACTATTTTGAGATTTTTCATAAATCTTGCCTTCCACTCCTCTAGCCAACCAGGACACATCCTGGGGCATTTCAACCGATTTAGGAGAAAGTAACAGATTGACATGGGTTGCCACAGCAACAGCATGAAGGCCACAGGTGTCTATCCTTGAGGAGGACGCCAAAAGAAGACAGACAAGAAGATCCTGGTGGGTTTTACAGGACAGAGCCTATAAAAGATGCCAGCCACCTGGGGACTAGTGTGCGTGTGACTTAGGCGCACACAAAAGGTTGAAAACAGGTTCGCTGATCTGTTGCCTTGACAGTACCTTCTTGCTGTCATGGCAACAGAGCGCTGTAGTGGTACTGATGCAGGAGAGTGGTGGAGGGAGGATAACAAACAGAGCGCGATAAGTTGGAGGAAAAGGAGGAGGAATGTCGGGCAGGAGGCGGTAGAGTGATGGAGCAGCAAAACAGGTGGGAAGGAGGGACTGAGGGGGCGGTTAGCTGAGCCGTCTCGCTCTGGCGGCCTGGCGAGGAGGCAGTGTGCGATAATGAGCATGAAAGGAAAAGGTTGGCATGACTGCTCTGATAACTTTTCACTGACAATTCCCAGTGCTGTCGCTCCGTCCCTGGGTTTAACAGAACAATAAAGTACGAATGTCAAGGCATAAAAGACATAAAAGATAAAAAGTATGCATAGTCAATGGAAAATTCAGGTCACTTTGTCACATTAGTCAAAGTCTGGCTGTCACTGAGGTTTTTAAAGATGTATTTTTTTTATATTTTTTTACTGTTTACACATTAGATCTCTTTAGGGACTTACTATATCAGCATAGGTCTTTTTTTTTTTTTTTGCCAGTTTATGTTCATTAATCCTGAGGCTTCTGTTTTCTTGGTCTTGGGTTGTGTTTAGTGTTTCCTGTTTTATTTTGAAGTACTCATGTGTCATCTTGTCTTTGTCTACTTCTCCTCTATTTCAGTCCGGCCCTCCTTGACTGTTTCACCTGTGTCCCATCACCTTCCCCTCCATGTGTAACAAGCCTGTGTGGTCCCTTTGGCTGTTGCCAGTTTGTCTTCACTGTCTCGGTAAGTGCGCCAGCCGTTTCCTCATGCATTCCTTGTTTTTATTTTCTCATTGTGTTTTCTCTGTCATTATGTCTATGCTTTTTCCAGTTCTTTTTATTGCCTGGTGGCTGAAGCCTGCTTTAAGTACACATTTCCATTCTCTTTTTCGTCTCTTTCTGCTTGTTACTGTGTGTTTCAGTGATACTGGTTCATTTCTTATGCTGGCTTGTTTTTCCCAGCAGCATCAATTCCAACATGAATCAGCAAAGCCATTTAGCAACCAAAGACAACGCACTGAAATCAGCTTACTGGAAAGCACTTTCTTTATTGAGAATACTTTCCTGCTGGAAAGAAAAATGCAGCTGGATGTTTTTCTCCTGAAGATAGTTTTAAGGAGAAATCTCTCTGCCAGAAAGCCTTTCTAACAAGTGCTTAATGTTATGATGGGTTATTTTTGAACCAAACCTGATTTTTCAAAATAAAGTAAGCAATAATAATCAATAAAATCCCCATTTTCATTTTTGTGGCATACTAAATATGTGTGTTTACGACATTTTTCTATTGATGAGTTATTTCCTGTGATCTATTTTTAAGCATATGTTTCTGTATTGTGTACTTATTTCACTTTTCTTTCCGTACCATAGATGCACTGTTTGTTAATATGGACTATACAAAAATAGGCGTCACCATATTTCATATAGACAATTTATTAATTTTACTACCAGATTTGTGATATGTTGTGATGTATTTTGATATCAGATGAAATGACCTGGAAGATTCTGGTCATATCACAAAGTCCTACTGTACTACTTAGTTTAAGGTTTTCCTGCAGATTCACTGTGTGCCTTTGGCAACACTATTGATTTGTTTCATTTAGACTAAGGCAAGGTGCTGTAAGTCTCTTCATGCTTAGATTTCACAAAGCAGTAACTGGAGATTGTTCTGGTTTCTGGTCCATCTTCAGGACTGTAGTCAAACTATTATTCAGTATTATGAAACCACCAAGTTACTAAAAATATAACCAGCATGAGGGTATTATTTAACTGCCAGAGCTTAATGTTACCTTTCTAATTTTATCATGGTTCCCAGATTTGCACATTACTCTGTAAGACTGTATCCAAAAGCATTCAAGGCTTCAATAGTCCAACATTAAAAGATCATCTAAACATAAAGATTCATCATTCAGCAAAATGAAAACAAGTGATCAGACTGATGTGTAACATTCTGGAAGAAATGTGTCAGTGCCATTGAATTCTTCAGAGTGTTTTGCCATAGATGTTTATCTGTAAACAAAATGAAAAGCCCAATGTGTTTCTCAGATTGAATCTCCAGTCTGACAGAACCTCATCCTCTTTACTGCCTTGTATTTCCACAGCTGCTTGCAGAAACAGAGGCAAGGTGTGGCTAATGGTCTGCAGAGAGGAAGGCAGAGGAAGATCAAAAGAGTAACCAAATCTGAACACGGAGGATTGTGTGAGTGTGTCAGATTGCTGCGAATTTGCTGTTAACAGACATTTTACAGCCCAAGGCGACAGATGAAGGGAGTAAAAAAAAAAAAAAATCCTTTTGATCTTTTCCATACCACCCCCCTCTCTCTCTTCCCAGCTTTGCCTCCATCTCTTTTATTTATCGCTCTCATTCGACCGCTCTCTCCCCGTGCGATTCTCAGAGCATCCTCTCTTCCTGTGCACCGCATCCTCTTTCAGATGCAGCTCTTGTTACCAGCCATCTACTCTGCTCTCTCTGCCCTTATACCACAGTCCCAGTGGTCAGTAAGGGCCTGCCATGGGGAGCCATCAGTCACACACACACACACACACACACACACACACACACACACACACACACACACTCTTGATCTTTGACCCTGCCCTCTTTCCTCTCTCCTGCCTTGACTGCAGAGTTCATATATCCTCAATTGATTGCCACTCACATCTCACCCTTCTTTCCCTTGTCACTCTTTTTCATCACATTATTTTGCATGTGACTGTTTAATTTAATTTTGCATACGCATTCAAACACTTTGATATGATTTTCCTTCATTTTCAGTGGCGTAAAATAAAGGAATAACTCGAACACACAATCTCAGTTGTGAAGGAAATTACCTTAAGAAGGAACGCGTAGCCACCAACCATGTTTCATACACACATACATACACATACTACTCTGCGCATATCACATTCTACCCATGCATTAGTCTGCCTGTTTAGAAAAGAAGTCAGATTGTACTGAAGTCTATGAGAAAATGACCCCTCTGATTTCATTTATTACCTAAGTAAACATTTTCTATTTGAGTTTAGGGTCCTAGGGCCACATGGGGGTTAGGTGGTTAGCAGTCTTACCTCAAAAGAAGAGAATCAGCTGTTTGACCGGCTTCTCAGTGTGGAGTTTGCATGTTTACTCTATGTCTGCATGTGTTCTCTCCGCTTACTGCCTCCCAGTCCAAAAACATGTAGCCTAAGGTTGCTGGTGACTCTAAGTTGCCCGCAGGTGTGTATGGGAGCATGAATGGTTGCCTGTCTCTATATGTCAAGCCCTGTGATAAACTGGCGACCTGTTCAGAGTGAACCCTGACTTTCGGCCAATGTCAGCTGGGATCGGCTCCAGCCTGCCCCAACCTGGGTTCAGATAAGTGGTTTAGGACAATGACTTGTTGCAAGTCTTTCTTTCTGTTAATTTTCAAATTATAGTCTTATTAAAAGGAAAATAAGGGATAAAGGAGGCTATGCTTTCAGTAGAGCTGGGGGTGGGGGTGTAACACAAACTAAAAGACCCAGTGTAGCCTGGAGCCAGTTGCAGATTGACTTACACCAGCCATCAAAGTTTGTATGTGTTTTTGTGCCTCTCAGCATGCATTGGGGCAGCAGACTCGTGGACATAACTCTCTTTTTATGTGCATTCACTTGATCCTTAAAAGACTTCCTGTGTTTCAGATGCAGCACAATGCACAGCCATCAAAGTGATTGCTAGGAGGTCGGACGCTGTAGAGGTCAGATCACATCACAGAACACTTCAGTTAAAACAGCCCTTTAGAGTCCATGGCTGCTGGGTTTGGTGGATAAGCAGCTGAAGCATGCTACTGCAGTTGGTGTTGAAAAGGCTGTTTACAGGCAGCTGTTTGTGCCGCCACCTCATTTACATAAAATCCAAGTGAATAAGATGCTGCTTTCAATCTTTCAGCTCCAACAGCTGAGACACAGAAAAAAGCAACAGATTCTCTGGAAAGATGAGCATTTCAAACAGTCCATTTTCTTGCAAAGCTAAAATCCTCTGACTGAATGGATGTAAATTGAGGCTACAATATGATGGTTCTTTTGAAGTCCCGGTACCTCTCACTCTGACATGACTAATCCAGCCTCCTCTGCTTCTTGTTCTCCAGATTTAGCAGCGGCAACCTGGATTTGAGGGGGTAAGTCTGGGTTAAAAAACCCCAGAGATAGGCAGCTGTGGTGGGCTTAGTGGAGGGTCAGGGCTGGTTTATATGGCATCCCAGAGGGGTTTACAAGATAGAAATCTGCATTTTCCTTCTTTATGAAAATATAATAGGAGCCCACCAGATAACAGGCACATTTTTACAACTTCTCTTTTATTAGGATATTACACATTAAAGCTACTCTGTTTAACATTGTCGATGAAGTCTTTTGCAAATGACCATTTACTAGTGATTTAATTAGCCCTCATTTTCCAGTCAAAACAGTATTTTGCTATGTTAACTAGCTCACAATTTGTAAGTGTTTCCAACATTAAGTAACATTTGCAAGCAAAAAACAAAATATAACAAAATAGTTCAGGTGTGGACTGTGTTGTATCGGGTGCTCATTTGTAGAATTTAGCAAATTTCATTTCTTAACTAACGTTACCTAGTGAGCACACTGTTGGCGCTACGTAGAAGCTGAAGAGAGGCAAATACAATCAACTACTTCTCAAATACAGTATATAAAATGCTATGTGCACAACAACAAACTTTTAAATGACATAAATTATTGTATCACTAATAATTAAGATATATTATTAGTACAAAATTGTTTGTTTACTGTAAAATAACTATGACCTAAAGATTATTAAACTACCAGTAAATTAATGAGGGTAATAACAAAAATGTTGCCAGTGATGAATGCATGTTAATTTTGACACATAGTAAGTTTAAGAATTAACTTCCAACTTCCATCATTGCACCCTGGGGGAGTGCAGGGGTGGAAAGGATAAGATCCACAGTAAGAGAGCAGGGTCTAATGATTTTTTTTGTGTGTCAATGGCAGCACAACCTACACATTTACCTACATAGGAAAAAGATACACAAACACAGACGGCAAGCAGACAAACACTTTACGAACACACACTGGCGCATGCATCGTTGATCGTTAGGGCTTAGCCTCCGTAACGATCCCTCCATCTCCATCCGCTTCTGCTGGTTAATTGCTCGGCTGCTGGAGGGGAGATGGAAGGAGATCGATCGGCTTGACACAACAGTGTCCCTCACCTCGATCACGTCACTCACTTGGGAATGAAAAGGTTGGGGCACTCCAAGATTAAACATCTTTTCATTGATTTCTAAAGTACCGTAATGCTTTGATGTAGCCATGCCTCTATAAATCTTCTGAGTGAGAAAATCATATTTTAGATAAGCAGTGAAGGGTGTGAAACCAGGGAACAGAAAATTAAATGATTTTGAGAGCATGTTGCTTCCGTAATTGTAGCTGAAAGATGACATGTGAATGCAGAAGCTGGGAAGAATCAAACGTGTAATCTTTGATCAGGTGTGGTAGAATATTATTTTTTAGGAAGCAGTTTGATACATCATGTATGACACCATCACCTACATTTCTACTTTAAGTGTAGATGTTGAGCCTGGTAGCTGTTTGTAACCTTACTATGGCAAAAAAACTTCAGTAATAAAACTCTTTTCCAGTTCCTCCCGTTACCCTTTCTTGTTTACTTCCCAAGCAGGGTTTGAAGCAAAGGAGAGAAATTGTTTTTCAGGGCAAGAACATCTTACACATTTCACCTCTTAGGGCTGGAATTGCTTGTGAAATGAATAAACATGCTGAAAATACAGGAAAACATAAAGCAAAACCAGGCTCTCGATAATTTATTTATTTCCGTACAGCTTGATTTTTCTGCAGCAGCTCGGAGGAGGGAAGATAAAATGCTGATTTAACACGTGGCCTTTTGGGGGAAAACATCCCAAACACCCTGTCAAGCTTTCACTGAAAACTGCTGTTTTCACAGCCAGAGATCAAACAGCTGACATAAACTCAATGAAGAGCTATTTTAGGATCAAGGACTTCATATCATGGATTTGAGCGTTGAAAACACACAGAAAATGACTAGATATTTTTAATACAGCTTAAACATTTAAGGCTTAGCAAAAACAGCACATGATTTTTCAAGGTATTTGAAGGATAAACTCTTGGATTAAAGTACCAGTACATCCAGGCGGTTCTGAGAGAGAAATGATAGTGGTGACCTGCTACATTTCTAACATTAATAGACTATGCTGCTGATACTGTTACCAAATACCAGTCTTACTAAAAACACCACTTTAAAATGAGGGTCTCCTGCACCAACAAATGGAACCATTTGGTCAGTTCCATAGAGCTTCAAACATTTATGAGTTTCACAGGGGAGGTCAGGTTAGCTTTGATTGGTGTCATGTTCAAGGACAAGTTAAAAGACCTGGAAACTGAACCCACTCTGGGATTCACAAGTAAAGCTAAGACAAATCAAGTTTGTTTTGTTAATTTGGCTGCTAAGATTTCATTAATCTAATTGGATCCTTAAGTTGATGTTAATTTTGCTTCAGAAATTCAATTTTCCCAGAAGCCCCTTTGGTCCGACCAGTCAATAGTCCGAAAATTTCCCATTGATCCTATAGCCCATTCGTTCGAAATGTCTTTGTTCCGATTAAATTAACCCTTTGCTCGGACAGCTCAATGTTCCGACAAATGGCTGCTTTTCGAGAGCTGTAATGGAAAGATGATTCCGCTTTGGTTGTGAGCTTCTCTACAGTTTTCTATTGATTTATTATTATTATTATTATTGGCCTACTAGTTAATTTTATCTAGAGATGACGTGATATAAAGCAGCCTTTGGTCGGAGCATTGAACTGTCGGGACAAAGGGTTTAATTTTATCGGAGCAAAGGTATGTAGGACTAATGGGCTGCAGGATCAATGGTCAATTTTCGGAATATTGATAGGTCGGACCTAAGGGGCATAGGAGAAACGGGCAGACCCCAAAACAGAGTGGTTGATTATTTCTCTTGGCTCAACTTTGTAGACATAGATGCATTTCTGATCATTTCCTTTTCCAACCCCTATAAACACAAGATAAGATGACTGCAAATTTATTAAAAACAGAAACAGCACACACATAAAAATGTCCAAAACAGATGTCTGGGAGTTATGATGGGAACGTGGTTGAAATGATAAATGGGTGAAATGCTTTTTTTTCCCCCGAGAAAATGTTAGCAATTGCTTGATGTTTTGAGAGAAATGATTATATGTGTGCTTTGTGTTTGTTAAAAAGACTGGTTCTTTAATGGTGCAATATACCAGCAGATGATTAGATGTGTTTAGCTTAGCTTATCATAGCATGAAGACTAAACACAGGGGGACATAGATAGCTTGGACTGTCTGGAGGCAACAAAATCCATCAATAGGCACTTTTAAAGCTCACCAATTTAAATTGAACAAATTGAAAATCAATTTTATTCAACATGTGCTTCTATACAAATGACAAAGCAGAGAACTGAATATCCCTTAAGGCTTTACTTGATCTACTGTTTGACCAGAATTCACTCCTGGTTTAAATTTGTTGCATCATCCCTGATGTGGTTAAACAAGCCGATGCCTACAGTGCATAAAACACCCGGCTAATCCTTGCAGGCTCCCAGCTGGTGTGTCACAGCAGGACAAGGAGCTCAGTCGTCCCTGGTGGTGAGTCAAAAACACACTGCAGTCACTCACCACCTCCATGCTGTCTGCTTCTGTCTCGCATATTAATTTGAGTGCACTAGGTTTAGTTTGTCGTCATTTCTGCGCAGCCAAAAAAGGAAAAAACCATGAAGGGAGAGTTTCAGACTATAGTGTGCCTGTGGAATCAAGCACAATCTAACAATACTGAGGGTTTTTACAGAAGATTATTCATTCACACATACAGTGGCTGTAGAAACAATAAGGGTGCATGCTTCGGTAAGAAATGAAAGGAAAAAAAAATGTCACTTTGGAGAGATATCTAGTATCTAATGGCTGATAGTCACATAGATTTCAGCTTAAATGTTAAATATTTGATCATGATTATCCTCAAGTCATTGTATCTACAGTACAGTAAACCTAGAGTGAGAACGCTTTTCTGTCTTGAATGTTGTCAGCTATATCATAATAAAGTTGCAGAAAAAAATTACAATCAATAAACTTGTGTGTGATGCAAAGGCCCAACAATGTACCTTCAGATATAAAGCTGATATGTTGCAGAACATATAAAAAGTCTATAGCCAGAGTAGAACCTTGTAGGCGGGGCCTGACCCTGAAGAGAACCTCGGACCCAGAAAACTTACTCTGCCTCTGATTGGCTTCCTACCTGAATCCTCACCACTCCCACTCCTCTTGCTAAAACCCAACCAACCCCAGCTAACTAAGGTAACGAGTATTAGCCAATCAGAGGGAGAGTAGGGCGGGTCATAACTCTCTTAGGAAGCGTTACCTTGATTTGATGCAGCTGGTGAGCATGCTAATTGGCTCATATCTTACATACCCATACACACCCTGGCTAACTATGCTACTTAACTATACCAAATGCAGCAGTGACTATTAGCTTCAGTCACGTGTGCGAAGCTTTTCTGCTGTCCGTGACTGCAGAGTGTGATCATCTCAACAAGTTTAAAAATTCAGAGGAGTGTGACAGAGACACTGGGACTGGTTACACCAGGACAGAGAGACGTGGATTGGTAATATCATGTGTTGACAATGAGTGATTAGAGATATGAAACCTGCAGCAGACTGAATGACACTTTGTGCTTTGCCTTGTAAGAAGACTCACAGAAGGATGTCCACATAGGTAAGTACAGCAATACACTCACTACTTTGTCATTCCTTTAAATCACAATAACAATATCTTAACCCCGGGCTCCCCTGTTGTTGGTTTGGGATTTCGCCTCATGTTGCTTATGCTGATCTTCATAAACAGCCCACTTTTCTTCTTCTAAAAAAAAGATCATGCTTTGACATCTACTCAGACCACGCTTATAGCATTATAGCAATCTTTCATCCTCTGACCACACCTCTATGCATATATTCATAGAGGA
>JAOWBC010000935.1:4731016-4746074 GCA_028566105.1 Hypoplectrus providencianus | reverse complement strand
CTACTCAGACCACGCTTATAGCATTATAGCAATCTTTCATCCTCTGACCACACCTCTATGCATATATTCATAGAGGATGAAGGGTAAAAGATGGCAGCAAAGACTGAACAGGGAGTGATTTGCAAAAATGGTGAGAAGGCCATGAAGGAGAATAGAGCTGCACTCATCAACCCAGAGGGCTCTCCACTGGAGCAGCGTGAAAGAGCCTCCCATCAGTCTTTCACCTCCTCCTCCTCCTCCTGTCTTTTTTTCTCTACAATGCTTCCCCTAATAGACTGTGAAGAAGAAGAGCCTATTGCAATGATACTCATGCTTGAGAACTCATTGTTGATTAAAATGCTGGTGTCTGTGCATGTGTGTGTGAGTCACAAAGTCAGGATAAGTTGCTCAAAGTGCGCCCTGCTGGCCAGTCGCTGCCCTCAGAAAAAATTGTGTGACCCTGAACATGACATAAAATATATTATCATACATTATATTTAAATCTACTGAATCAATTGCTCCCTCCTAATAAGCATTTGAAAAGTTTGGAATAACTGTTATCAATTCAGTTGCTGTTTGGTAAAGTTGTGGGCCCTCAATCATGCTGGTGCCCTTAACTTCCACTCTCATTAAAACTTTGAGCACCCCTGAGTTAGAGTAAAGGTTAGTGGTAAGAGCAAATGGAGTTGTGCCTGTTTGAGCGATAGAAAGAAAGTGCCATTTTACCCTGAATTAAAAACTGTAATTTGGGGTTGTTGCTCCTGTAAAATATTCCAGATGACTTTGTGAAAGCTCCTTCAATAAGTTCAATAATTAGTTCTAACATGAGAAGATATTTTGAGGAGAGATGGTGAGAAGGGCAGGTCAAAAAGAATAATGATACCAATGTCCATCACCAAAAAAATGGAAGAAAATGACTGGTCATTTTCTCTCTTTTATCACTATGTGCTCAAACCCCAACTGTCTCCTGTGGAGTTTGAGTCAGCCAGTCTTCACACAGACAGGACAATGTTTTTAGATGAGTAGCCATTTAGTGTTGACTTCTGGGAAAACGTGTCCTAAGATGAACAGTGTGAAATAACCTCTCGGGGTCCATACGGGCTGCAGTTCCAGCACCTCATTTGTGATGTTATCAGGGCCGCATGCTTCATTTGCTGTGGAGATTGGATTCCTTCAGCCAGTTCAGTAATTAGTTATTTTAGTGTCTTTGGGGAGTTTCTGTGAACTGATCCAAACACTAACAGTGTTGATTGTTATCTTTTTTTTTTTTTTTTCCTATTTAATCTTTGCCCGGGGTTAATAATATAATACTTGCAAATAACACCGTGTCACTTTGAAGTTCTACTTCTGTTATTGTTCAGTTCTTTAGGGGATATTGATGTGACACTAATGCTAATACTAATGCATTCAAGCAGTGTATTACTGTGGCTCTAAAGACATATTAGACTATAGAAATGCATTGATTTAGCGCCTATTATGTGAATATAACTGAAAAAAGAACTTTGTAATGGGGATGTATCTCAGTGAAACATGTGCTCTGCATGTAAATGTCTGACTTTGATTTTCTGAAGGTGCAAGCATGAAGCCATGAACTTTGCTCTCCTCTTGTGTACTCCCTTTGTATTTACAAATGAGATTTAAGGACAAACAAAGTTATTGTTTTTGTGAATAATTTTACTAACTTTCACAAAGCCCTTTTGTTGTGTTTATATCTGAAGACGATCTGTGTCTTTCAGAGGGGTGGTCATCTTAGATGGGTCAACTCTAAGGCTCCTTTATCCTTAAAGGTTGCTCACTCTGATTAATCGAACATTTTTCTCATAAAGGTGCTGCATATGACTTTCAGAATGAAAGCAACTGAGCTGAGACTGTGTCGAGCCACATCCAGAGCAGGTCAACAGTTGGCAGCCCCTCCTGACATCATGGCAAAGAGGAGGGACAAAGAGGACAAAAATAAGAAGTCACCGGACAAGTCAAGCTTGGACTGGCTTTAAAAGAGGTACATGGTAATATAAGCTTGCGTGTTATGTTTTGTTTTGCTGCATACATGCTTGATGTTTGGCTGTTAGCAAAGTTGTTGATTATTTTTCTTCACTCTGAAACGTTAAGAGTCCTAAATTGTAGGAGAGACAATTTTTATGCAACATTGCTTTATAAAATGATCAGCTTCTATTTACTTTATCAACCCAAAATTTTAGGATATTTGCATTCCAAGAACATTAAGGAAAAATATTCTCTAATCTACCTTGTTTTTGTTGTTGTTGTCTTTACTCCTATTGCTTTAGAAAACTGCATCCTCTACTCAAAATGTGTAACTCTAAATTAAAGTAGTGGTGCCAGTAGTAATATTTGACATGTCAAAGTACAGTCCAACACATATTTTCAAAAAAAAATGTCACAAACGTAAAACTGGTGAACATTTTTTTTCTCAGAACAAAGGTCCTTTTCATCATGGCACAGGGTCAGAAATTCAGTTACTGCACAGCACATCGGTGCAGACCATACTGTACACTTAAAGCCCTTTTCTGTCTAATGTATTCAGTGACCTTTGGTTCGTTAGATTGAAACTGGAACAAGGGCACATCATGAATATGGAACAGGAATACTAAATTTGCTGCACTAACATAGTTTGTGTGTCTCTTGTGTGTTTTCGCCTTAACAAACCCTGGCAGGTCAAAGTGTAATCTTCCACTGATACCTGTATGTCTTCCTCTTATTATAGCCCACTCTGCCGTGTGTGTCCATCTGCAGAGCTTTTCCTCAGCCTCACAGTCAGTGATTGATGGGACAAGCCAAGGAGCAGAGACAGAGAGAGGGAGGCGGATGTATTTATTGAAGCGAATAAAAGATGGATAGAGCGAGGGAGCCGGGAAGTGAGGGAGAGTGATATAAGCTGTCAGGGGTTCTTGAATGGCACAGCAATTTCCACCTGCAAAAACAATGCTTTTGAATCCTTGCCGCAACGGCTTAGACGGAGAGAAAAGATTCTCCCTGTGATGGTATCTGACATGCTGTTTTTGCCTTCACTTGCTGCACTTTGAGCCCGTTAATGGATGTGCACCAGCACTTACTGTAGATGCACACACACCTTTTGAAAGTCATGTTATTGTGCTTGGAGGAGGAGACGATGAACCAAGCATCTCTGTTATTCAGGTCCCTGAGTGAGTAAGGTGTCACTTCAGAACTGGAGAAAGGTGGAAATGCAGGTATGCAAGCACGCAAACCTCAACACACACTTTTTCTGAAAAACAAGTGCTCACAACTGTTAAAGTGGAAACAAAATATAAGGAAAATCTTTAGAAGTAGAGGCACTGAGAGGAGCTTGTTAGAACTGATGTCAACATAAAGTCAAAAGGAAAATAAGCGCCTCAGAAAGAATAATCTGGTGTCACTATTTTTCTTTCCTGCATCTGTTTTCTCAAGGCTGCAGCAGAGATAGCCGGTTATATATTACACCTTTCGGAAAGACTTAAGATAACAAAACATATACTAATGGCTATACAAATGAAGGAAAGACAAACATTGATGCGCCTGCTGCAATAAAAGGTGAATGAGTAGCTTACATGGACAAACATTAGGTGAAGAGATGCCACAGAGGGGCTGGAAGAGAAACGGGTGTTAGAGATTATTGTAAGTGTACAGCAGTTATGTATAATACCTTAAATGGCTGCACTTTTAAATGTTGGGAATAATATGATATGACTTTATTTACTCTACCTCTAGAGGGGCACAACTCTGCCAGATAGCCAAATTTTGCCTAAATCAGTCTCAGAATTACTAAATTATTAATTGGGAATATTAGTAATAGTTGAAGGAATCCTGGAGATTGACATATCACTCATTCTTGTGCAATATAAACAGACAGCATGAATATTCCATGAATATTTATTCTAAATCAAACAGAACATACAAACTAACAGGAACTACAGAGAGTACAGATATCTACATACATGAGGTGTACCAAATTTTGACAAAAAAGATTAGATTATATTATTACAGTGCACGAAGGTGAGTGAGTATGCACGGCATGTGTGTGCATGTGTGCGGGTTAAAACAGGTTTGGACTCTACAGGACAAAGGACTATGTGCTGGCTATGAGCTACAAGGCTGTGAGGAGTAGATTGTCATGTGATTTGCTCGGTTAGACTACTTGAGTTAATCAGAGTTGAATTACATGTCTGACTGAAAGTCTTTGTAAGGCAAGTCTAACATTAAACTTCAAATGGTGTCTATGCAAATCAACAATTGATCAACAATCAGGAGACCCCCTGCCATGTCAGAGGTCTCCGGACCAATCATACCTTGAATGGGGGGAGCATTCTCCATTGCTGTGTCTTGCAGAAGTGGATGGTGACTTTTGGAAACAAAGAAAATCCTTTTGGGGGGACGATACATGGAAATGCTGCTGCATTTCTTGTTAATCAGTCCATATGGACAAATGGACGCAAATTCCATCATGACCCATTGTACATTTTCCAACAGGGGAATGAGAGGGCAGAGGTGGTTATGAAAGGGTGACAGTGCAGCAGGAGCAAGGGGGTCACCACTCATCCTCTCCCTGACCAGGCCTGATGGAGTCGGACTTTGCTCCTCTGTGGCACAGACGTTCTCAGGAGGAGTGAACACATTGTACAAGCCGGCGGTTTATAAGTCAACCCCTTTAAACCTCAGTGGGGAGGACAAGGGATGGCTGAGAGGGAAGGGGAGGACTGGATTAAGCAACAGGAGTAAAAACAGAGCAGCAACAAGAGCAAAACAGAAGCCTGTTTCTCCATTACAACAACATATTTATCACTTTCCTGGGTGCGTGGTCCAGCTGCTGCAGGGATGTGGATGGATACCAAGACCGAGGAGAAGGAGGCCAGCAGGAATCATGCCAGCCTCGGTCGGCGCGTGTTGAACGCTGTGCTCTGCTGTACTGGGGACATGCAGGACCTGGATAAATGCCTACAGGGTAGGAAACAAGTTGCACATTATAGTATGATTTTGATAATTTTACAGGGATTGTATTGATTGGTGACTAATTGCAGACTTCATTTGAGTAGTAAACTTTCTATCCACAATTATATTTTTTTACTTTTAACCCATGTACTCTAATATGTGCTTGGAAAATTGATACTTTTTCAAGGCTGAGTGTTTTCATGAAGTTACTAATTAAAAACTTTTTCAAAAGCAACAAGTTACTCAACACTGAATGTTTCTATGATCATTAATAAATGACTCTGTAATGCTTTCCATTAAAATTTAAAGTTGTAATAATTGCATGACTCCCACTGTGAACACTACTGCTCTCTTCTTCCAACATCAAACTTAATCATCATCAAACTTTCTCCTTGATTCTTGTATAAAACTCTGCACTTGCTTAAAAAAAATTCCAACTGAGAAACATGTTCATAGTAACTTTGCTGAAATCTTTGGGGGGAACATCTGTAAGTCATTTTGTTTCTGTGTCCTCAGACAAGATGTTTGTGCTGCAGCTGGCCGTGTGGGGCCTGAGAGGGGTGACCAGGGTGATTCTAGCCAACAACCCGCTGAGTGGTGCTCTCATTATGGCTGCACTGTTCTGGGCCTCCCCCTGGCAGTGCCTGCTGGGAACTGTCGGTGTGCTGACCTCTACGCTAACAGCTGTTATAATGGGACAAGACAGGTGGAATGACACAACCATTTTCAGGAAAACATCCACAAACGAGCACTAAAGCTCATAAAAGTCTACATTTCTGTGTACATGTTTAATGATCTGTGTACCTTAAAGCCACACAACAGAGAAATGTCCCCTTTTTAAATAATCAAACCCTCATTAAAAACCTGCCTGTTGCCTGGAAGCAGACCCTGTAACACAAGCCTATAATTGCTCAACCTTACAGCCAAAGTTGATTGAGGGTTCTACTTAAAATTCATGAGAATAACTTCCTGACTGATGGCCTTGTGTTCACCCACACCCACTACCTTGCATTCTTTATTGTAGTCATTGTCATAATATTTACTATACACCCAACATATTGTAATATGCTAATACACAACTTTGATTTAAAGTTTACAGAAATAATTCCAGCTAAATTGGGGCTCATAGTGCTTTAAAGTCTGAATGTTGAATATATTAGTGTCACCCTAGGGCCTCTGCTCATTAAAAAATGAAGTTTGTTTCACAAGGAGCCATAAAAAGCCACGCTAATGTGTATTTTGATCGTACTGTACATCAGTCTATGACACACATTCAGAACAGAGAATGCGGGATGTTGTTGTGATCCAGTGTTTGAATGGTTGTGTGCTCTCTTTGCAGGGCTGAGGTGTCAGCAGGGCTCCATGGCTTTAATGGCATGTTGGTGTCTCTGCTGATGGGAGTGTTCAGCTCAGCTGGAGACTGGTACTGGTGGCTGCTGCTGCCTGTCTGTCTGGGGTCAGCCACATGGTGAGACACAGGGCTTTGCTGGAATATAGGTCATTTTCTTCTTCTTTGTTTTCTTTTTTTTTTTTCAACCATTACTGTTTTTCATTGAAGACAGTCTGTGTTTTTTTGTCTGCCACAAGAGAATGGGCATAAAATACATGCACTGTTCAAGGGCCGATTTTTAAATCTATTTATAAATCCAATTTAGGTTATCAAGGTTATTTGTTTGTTAAAAAAAAAAAAAAAAAAAAAAAAGTGACACCACATTGACTATGTCCATGAATTTTACCCAGATAAGGGGTAGGATGTTATATCACTCTGTTTAATATAGCTATATATAAATATTTAAATATTTCAGTCTGAAGTGTTGGTTGGATAAATTACAATAGAATTCATATTATAATATATTATAATTTCTAGAAATTATATATAATATGGAGATTTTTTTCAGCAACAGCTGCTGTGAGTCACTTTAAGAAATTTTTTCGTGTATCCAAGGGAACCAAAACACTTGCAAATATTAAGACTTCACACAGAAAATATGCCAGTGGCCTTCCTCTCACCATGATATTCAGTGGCATATCAGAATGACCTCTCCCCCACTCATGACTTACAGTGTGTAAGAAAATGATTTGTCAAACTATTTTGAAAAGGCACTGTACGTGTGAGAGCTGGTATACCATTCATTGCAATATGTAACCCATCTTGACTCTCTCCCCCTGTCCCATCCCCTAGTGTCTTCCTATACAGTGGCCTCTCTCCCGTGTTGGACCGCTGGGACCTGCCTGTCGCTGTGTTTCCCTTCAACATCGTCATCGTCCTCTACCTCATTTGTACCGGCCCAAACAACCCGTACTTCCCGCACCACCTCATTACACCACCAGGGGCACTGGAACCCAATGGCACAGAGCTCATCGCTGTGGAGGTAAGCTCATTCAGCGTTTAATTAAATGCTTAGTCATGGGTTCAGTTAAATTGTATGAAAGCCTGGAGGTTCAAATAATTTGCGATCGAGCAGCATGGTTAACTTTATTAATAATCAAGTTAGAAGGGATTTAATTTAAAGAGTGATCAAATGAATTTACTGACATGGTGCTAAGTCACAAGTCTGTCACCTCATCATGACGCTACAGTGTCAGCCGGGAAGTGGTGCCATGAGTACGGCAGGAATGTTCCCCTGATTGAGTCTAGATACTGGTGGGTGAAATACGAATAGATGTGGAGCAGGTTTTCTGATCATCCAAGGACTTCTTGGTACTGGATGTGTTGAGAACTGAATTTTGCACTGAAATGACGAGAGACAGAAGCAGAGAAAGAGGCAGTTTTAAATCTGGCATCAGTGATATGATTGGCTCAGGGAGACTGTGGTCAAAATCTGGTCGGTTTAAGTCCAGAGCACAGCAGGAGACAGATAAAGAATAAAAATCAACAGGATGGACCAATTTAAATTCAGAAAACACATATTGTTCTCACTGCCTTAAATCCAAATTATGTACGTTATCTCAACATAGGATACATTTTAGAATAGCAGACCAAGCTACTTTTCAATGCAAAGAAGTTATTTAAAACTGAGTTAAGATGAGAACTGAAACAAAGAACTAGACTTTGTTACTGGACTTTAGTCATATAGGAAAATAATAACACATTTTAAATAAGCCTCTTTCCACCATTTTATACTTTTAGTCATAACAAATCTCCCTAAATAAAATAAATAAATACATAGGCCAAGTATTATAATGCAAAAATATCAAATTGTAACAGTTTACACATAGTGTCCCAGTTTTTTTTTTTTTCTTTTGGAATTCTGGTTGTATGGTAACAATAGCCACGCCCAAATCCCACCAGGAGGAAGGAGAAAACACTCTGTCTCCATCAGCAGATCACGTGAGGGGATCTGCCTGTGTTACTTGCTGTGATATATAAACAGAGACAGGCCATCAAGTCACATGATCACTAAACACGTGCAGACCAGTCACAGTCTGAAAGGGGACAGTTCAGGTGACAGGACCTTTGGTGATGAAGACATATAAAAACAGAGCGGAGAGAAGGCCAGGGTTGTCCTCTGCATGTGCCGCGCTGCAGCTGGAGCGAACTGAAAGAGTCACTGATGGGAGCACAATATGCATAAGATCAGCCAGCTATGACTCACCAGTTACTTAGCAACAGTTTTGGATGCAGCTACTGTTCAGAAATTATAATGAGCCCAAACGCTTTTAATTAACAGTTCCCCGTGATTAAAACTCACATTGGAGGTAAGGCTGTTGCAATCAAGATAAAATGTTCAGTTTGTGGCGATTGTGCTGTGTATTCAGCGGCGTGCCAGTCAGGTTTTATAGCTGTTGTTACCTCTGTACTGCCAGGGAGAAAATAGTAAACAATAAAACCTGAAGGCTTTAAATGTCTAAGCTACTGAGAGTGCTTAGAATGCAAGCTGTTGCGCATACACCCCGTTAAGAAAACTGTGTTCTTAAACCTCTGAATTGAGATGAAATGCAGTCACCGTGAACTGCTTCTCACGAGACTTTGGCAAAAGGATGCAGACTCTCACCAGCTGCTGCTGCCGGCTTTTGATCTCCGTCAGCCAGCTGGCATCTCGATGCTTGAGGAGCGACTGAATTTTAATCCCTGCTTTTGTTTGGAAGCACGGAGAACAGAGGATGTGATCCGAATCAGAAAAGCTCCATCTTCTTCCAAATGAAATAAGTGTACATTAAGATTGCCCATGTATATGTAATAGCAATGTGCAGTTTGACAGTATATGCTGACACACACGCTGGAAACACTTTATGTACAAATAATCTTCACTAGACACATGCATTGTTTTTTTTGTTTTTTTAAAGAAACAATGAGGAGAAAACAGATGAATAGACTGCCCCAATGTATGCTGCAGGGATAATTCATTTGATTCATTATATACAATACCCTTAACATATTACTTAGTTATAATTTAAGATGAATATGAATTGGCCTGCAGCATATGGCTAATGCCAAACCAACAAGTTGATTTTAAGTGACAGCAATCTTTCAGAAAAAATAATTACAAGATTCTGTGGTTGGAATTGTGATTTGGAAAATTCATCTCAACAGTAAAACTGTTTCTAAGCTACTCAAATATTAAATTCTGCTTCCCAAGATGATCAGATTTTTGTTATTTATCTTTGTTTGGACAGAGTTTTCTGAGACTTGCATTGCTTTCTGCACCAGTGTGAAGAAATATCAATATTATAGCAGAATAGAACATACTTTCTTTTGTCTAATACGGATATTGGAGACAATAACCAGGGTCAGTTGTTGGATTTATTTGCCACATTTTTGTGTGTTTTTCGAGGTAATAGCCCGAAGAGCTGACAGATGCTGCGTGAATGTATCCCTGCACACGGTGATCTGCAAACTGACTGTGAAGTTTTCTAAACTAGATTAGCTACGCTGACTAAACCCTCTTGGCGATGCAAGGTGTCCTCAATTTAGAGTCAAGATTTACACACAGCTCTATTCACGAGCATGAGGAACATAACGTTCCTCGCGTTAAACTCTTACTTTCAGATTATTTAACTCTGTGTCTTCCTGTATTTCAGAGTTCCTCCCTCTTCCCCTCCATCTGTTCATCCTTTGCCTTGTGAGATTTTTTCTTAATAAATTCTATTTGGTTTGTTACTTGGCAGATCTGAAACCTCTAAATCCTTCTTTTCATCTCTCTGCCTCTCTTCTCCCCAGTGTCTGCTCTGTACATCTCACACTTTCTACATCACTTTTTTTTTTACCCTCCTTTGCTCTTCTCTTTCACAATTCACTGTACAACAAACAACCAGTGTATGAACCCACATTTTCAACCCAATCCTTTTTCGTTCTGTTACACTCCCTGATGTGAAACAATCCCTTCATTTTTATCCCCTTCCTTCCACCGTCTCCATTTCCTCCTTCCTTCTCTCCTCCACTCATCCTTCCCCTGCTTCTCTCCAGAGATGGGGATGACGTCGGTCCTATTTATATTTAATGTCTCCATCTCTCACTGCTGAGGACTGCGCTCTGGCTGCACGACCGCAACAGCGCATTTAATCTGTCTGCGCACAAACACACACATGCACGTGTGCACGCACATAAGCACGCGTATTAAGAGTTGTGTGCCTGCGATATAATTAAACGACATTTCTGACTTGTAAATATCAGCGACAGGCAGGTGCTCCCATCCCGTCGCCATGGAAACTCTTCACTTCTCACTGACTGTTGGGAATGCAGCTTGTGTGTGTAATTGGGCGAGGAAAAAAATATGCTGGTTTGGACTGGGAGGAGATGCAGAATATATCTCATGCATTTTGACATGTTTTTAATGAGTGTTGGAATTTTAGATTTGCATATAAAACTTGTGTTAAGTAATTTGCATTATACTATACACTGCAGTGTATGCTCGTCTCCCAACCCTCCTCTAACGCCTCCCTTGTGTCCAGGTACTTCGTGGCATCCCGCTGGGCGTGGGGCAGATCTTTGCCTGTGGAGCCCTGGGGCCCTCCCTCCTTATCCTGGGAGCCGTTCTGCTCTACTCCCCCCTGCTGGCCGCCCATGCGCTGCTGGGATCAGCAGTTGGAACACTGGCTGGTGAGTCTCCATTTGCATAACTGTGTGGGATGAGTGGGAGCGTTTGCACACAGGGAATATTGTTGCATTCTTTTGTAGGTCATACTGTACATAGTAATGTAATGTATACTGGAAGCAGAAGAGCTGTCACACATTGCTGACTGTATATTATGATTCTTTAAGGTTGATATAATGAAGTTTTATATTAGTTTCCATGGGCACCACATTATTAGTGCCAATATCACTACACAAAACTCTGTCTTGGTCATTGCTTGCAGGGAAACTCCAAAATTTCACATTTAAATGTCAGTTTACTCGTCATGGTGAGGCTGTGAACTGTTGTGTAATCATGTGCTCTGTGGTTCTGGAGCAGTTTTGTTTGAGAAAATAATAATAATAATTTTAGCAGGGTTATGTCATCTTGGGCAATGATATTAAGTGAGGAAGGCGCAGCGAGCTTCCGGTGACACGAAAATGCAAAAAACCCTCTAGTGTTGTTACTGTGGTGTCCATTCTGGCCACTGAAGGGAGACGTACAGGTAGATGTTCGGGATATATACACATATAAAAGTCTGACAGCTAAAATGCATTTCTCTTTTAAGTTGTAATTACACCAACAGTTTGTTACGGTATATTTCCCTCATAGCATTTGGACCAATAGGTATGAAATAATAAAATAAAAAAGCTCTATTATACTTGGTCACCATGACTATATTCTGCAGTCATAGTTGCGTAAGCCACCTTACCTGTGCCAATAGCATAATGCAGTATCATAAACTTTTGTCTTAGGTAGCAGTATAAACCTTCCATTCATTAAACTATCAGCCAGGACCTCAGATAGATTGCAGACTTAGCTTCATGCATGGCAAATACGCAACGGCTTTCGGTTTTAACAAGGTTAAAGTGGGGTTTAGTTTATTAAACCCTTCTGGCGATAAGGCAGAATGTCAGTAGCGCGTATAAATATGAAACTGTAAAACAAGCAGCAGCAGCAGCCTGTGGGCAGCTCCACAAGACACACAGCAATTAGCCAGGCGCTGAGATACTAACAGACAGGCCTGTGGCTGTGTGTGCCGTTCACATCTGCATCACTGTGACTCTATTCTGAGACAGAATGAGAATGGTACAAGACTTCAGCCCCCTGCTTCCGTCTGCAGATAAAAGTACAATACAGTGTACTGAAATACTGTGCGTGCGTGCGTGCGTGTGCGTGTGTATGTGTCTTGGTAGCTATGAGTCATACTGTATGAAACCGAGGAGTGGGAGTGAGCTTGTATGTACACACGTTTGCACTAATCTGTGGCACGGACACGCACACACGCGCACAAACAGCTGCAATTAGGACAACAATGTCAAAAAATAAAAAAAAACGTGATCAAACAGATTCGACTGAAATGAGCTTGTGTAGGCTACAGAGCTGAGAGCAAACAGGGAACAAACATGGTCTCTGTAGCTGTCTTTTGTACACTCTCTCTTTCTTCCCTTTTCATTGTCCAATCTTGTTCCATGTTTTCTCCAGTGAGCCTCATTCAAGCCGTTTTTGCTCAAATAGAGTAATTTGTTCTTGAAAAAGCCATGATTTTATTTCTTTCATTTGGAAGCTTGTAATTTCAGAGACTATCTTTAATCTTCCCCAAATCTAAAATGCTGTTGTTAGACTTGTTCCAGAGGATTATTACACGAAGTCTAATTCAGCTGCCCTGATGTCTGGAGTTTAAGCATTGATTTTGTAACTGCTACTTCACATGTCTGATGGATAAATGCCTCTACATACCTGTAGTAGGATTCAGTTCCACATCAATATCATTTTTTAGAACTGTTTGTCTTTGTCTGATTATTTTCTCACAGAATGCAAATATTAGAAAGGATACCAGTTGAGTTTTAGCACTGCAACTATATAACTAAGAAACATTTGCTGAAAAATACAGTAACAAACTGTTTCTAAATGTTTGACATTTTCTTAAAGGGATAATTCATCCCAAAATTAAAAAAAAAATGCATATTTTTGATATTGGAACTATACTTAAAAGAAAATAGATTTACACAAGACTGCTTTTTATAGCATCTCTTGTTTAATACACCCATACGTCCTTAAGTTTTATTTTATTTTATTATTTTACTACTTCTTTACTTTTTTTTCCCTATTTTAAAAAATGTTACTTAATTTTATTTTATTTTAGCCATTATTAACTAATCATTTTTGTTGTTAGGCTCTTTTGGAAATTTGTTTGGAAGAACCTGATGAAAAGGTCACTTTTTATCACATAATTTGTTGTTAGCAGAAGCAGAAAGGGAGCTTTTGGTGTTGTTGGAGGAATTTTTTAACCGAGGAGTTTGGTGAAGCAGCTGCCCTGAATAAATGTAAATGCGCTAACACACACACACACACACACACACACACACACCCACTGCACACTGTGAGAGAGTTAAGAGAGCAAATAACCTCTACAAGGTCAGATTCAAAACTTAATCCTGCCTGACAGTGAACCGGAGGGGAAAAGAAGGATCCCTGTCCAGAGACAAAGAAGTAGAAGATGGAGAGGGAGAAAAGGGATAAATAGCTGAGACAGGAAAGACAGGGGACATAAACAGTGAATGAGAGAGAAAGATGTTAACAAATATATCAAAGAATAAAAGGACTCCCTGAAAGATCAATGGCTCTAAAAATGTGCGTATGTGTGTGTTTGTATGTGTACTGAATTAGCACCGAACTCTTTTATACTTCAGACAAAAAAGTTGTGCCCCTGGCTCCGTCCTACCTCTCCTCTATGAGCAAACCTTCTTTCTGTTTTCAACCTTTCATCTCTCTCTCTCTTTTTAATCCTGCCTTCTTATCAGCTGTCAAAACTCCTCTTATCGTTCCCTTCACTTGCATCATTCTCTCCATTGCGGCTATGCGTTCGTTATCCTTCACTGCCTACAAACCTCACAGTGTGTTGGTGCTGGTATGGAGGGCGGGCCGTGTGTGATATCATAACCCTCGCTATTCTGATTGGCAATTATCTACAAATTAATTACATGGTATGTGAGAATGTCCCCAAAAAATGCAATTCTGGCTTGGATACAATTTACATTGACCTCACCATTATTTTCCATTATGTTCAATATCAGAATCAATATTTCCATTCACACCCATCAGAATAGCTTTCAGTACTGTCGTCACTATCTCATTCATCTCCACCTCTCATGCTGTTTTCATCAGTTTAATTTCATTTCTTTTTTCAAGGATAACACTGAGGTGAGAGACCAGAGGCACGCAGCAGATGTTTAGAGATGCGTGGAAATCACGTTGTAATGTGGCAATGAGTAATCAGCCTCATCACCTCTCGATGCTGCCTACCCTGTCTGTGAGAAGCAGAGAGAATGACAGAGATACACTAGCGTGGGTCAGGCCGAGAGCGGGAAGTTGCATGCTCTGGGACAGCCAGTGTGTAAGGCCATATTTAGAGCTGTCACTCAAAGCATTGTGGTGTAAAAACCACTCTCACAAGGGGTTTCCTGTGGAGTAGATCAGGGGCTGTATGTAGGCCAGAGCCTTTACCTCCTGCTGCAGTCATTTAAAGAAGAATTGTATTGTAGCGATGCTTTAAAGTGGGATGAAAACCAGGAGGGCAGAGAAAGCGCTGCAGTTGAAGTCAGCTGAGGGTCACTGTTCTTTAAATAGCTTTGTTTCTATTATGTCATGTATTAAAGGAATTGGTTATCTCTGGACTGACTTACTGTAGATCAGCAGGAGGAGGGAGAGAAACAGGGCTCTCAATCTGGCCTGACGTTTGACTTTCACCCAGGAGAACAGGGTTCATGTCCCATGCGAAACCAAAGTATGTTTTTACATAACTAAGTCCCTTCCAGAAGTCATGTCACCTTGAAACTATTTCAATTCCTGCATTTATAACATTTATTTACTGTTTAGTCCTAGATAAGCATTAATTTAATGAAAATGCAGCCTTTGTTTTTGCAACTGCAAACAGTATGTGTATGTGCTGCTCTGTACCACCTCTGACACACCCACCAGATGAGACGGAATTGAGAAAACATAGTTAAAACTGTAAACTGTCTCAGCTTACTGTCTCTGGATGAAATGTGCACTGACTGTACATTTCTAATCTATTCTTGTGG
>JAOWBC010000935.1:4618442-4675414 GCA_028566105.1 Hypoplectrus providencianus | reverse complement strand
CACACTGCACAGGCCTGGGGTGTTGAAATGCAATGTCCAGTGACTACTGTAGGTGAGGAGATGTACATTTATCACCCATTTTCTTCATTAATTTGTGGTTAAATTGCATTGACACAAAGTTGTTGTTGTTGGTGTTTTTTTTTTTTTTTTTTAGAACTTCATCAGGATACTGTACAACAGGCAACAAAGGGATATGCTGCCAGACATGCAGGTAAGATGATGATGTGTTGATGAGGAGTATGTCTTTTTTTATCAAAGAGGAATATTTTAAGAAAATCCAAATAACCCATGATCTTCCAAGATTGATGCTATGGGCAATAGCCCATAAGATTGGACTTGACCCTTGTCTCTCTTTCAAAGTGCAACACCCATCAGCCAGACATTACGATGGCTACAAGGAGGAGTTCGTCAGCGATTCCCTCTCGCCTGAATACATGAGCTTTGAGAACTACCCACCCAAACGTCACCATAAGGCTGCTGGACCTGTCAGGCGTGCTAACAGACCTGTCCTCCAACCATGGCATCCTCTACCAGCCCACGGACATCAAGATACACCCTGGCACTATATAAATGGTACTTTGACAGGTGATGAGAACCAAATGGGTGTTATTTTCCAACAATTAGACCTGCTGCTGCACTGCTGTGTCAATATATGTTTTTAAAAACCAAGGCACTGGTTGGTCTTGTCATCTGGTGTGGTTATTCAAAGTGTCTTTGATTTGCTCTAAAGCCTGTTAACATCTCTTGTATGTTCTGCAGACTACCACTACAGGCCTCCCCACCTTTTTGAACCCTACAGCCATCAGCATCACCAGTATGTGATGAGGAGCCGCCACGTCAAACACCACTACGCTCCCTACCCCAATCCCTGGATCAATCATCATGGCGGCTTCTACTAAGGTAGGGAGTTCAAATATATTTTCTATTTTAGCGCATTTTTCAGTTCTGCTCTTGTCAGATGCTGTGTTTTGTTCAACAGGTGTGTCTAGTTAATTTCCCATGGATCTTGTCATGTGTAAATAAATACATGATAATTATAGTCTGTCTGTTCCTATATCTCTGTCTCCTCCAGGTGTAACTGTGGTTAAAGATAAGGAGATAATAGGACATGTGAAAGAGTCTCTGGAAGCAGCAAAACTCTGACTGGGATTTACCAGGAGTATCAACAGAAAAGAGAGGCCAAGAAGACAGAAAGAGGATACTGAGAAAAGATGAAAAAAATCAAAGCTCTGATACCGGTGATCCATAATAAGGATATGCACTTTTGTATGACATGAACATGGAGACTGTGTTCTGTATGTTATACTTCAATGTTTTCAACCTCTAATTTTGAAAGTTTTTTTTTTTTTTTTTTTTTTTTAATATTAGAAATTATATGTCTTTTAAATCTCCCAGTGTATGTAATACATCCATCCCCCCATTTCTGCAACCCTTTTTCATAGTAGGCCTGGGCAACATTATTCTGAGGTGGCTTTTGCCTCTCTGGATGAAAAAACTCAAAAGTAGCAGAATTGTTTGTATTGTTGTAAAACATTAAATACTAGTGTGCAATTTCCGCTGTTCACACTGTTAAGAGCTGACTTTTAATAAAGGCTCTTTGAAAGGTCTCTCCTGCCGTTGTATAATTTTTTGATTTCAGGAAAATGTTATTTCTAGGGCTTGACATCACATGTGGCACTGTTCACAATATCTAGAATTGTTGGTTCCTCTTTCATTTTTTTTTTTTTTTTTTTTGTTGAAGAAATTTACCACTAACTGATGCATGTAAACCTTGGTATCAGGTTTTGCCATTTGAGAATATTAAATGGCTAATGGAAATAATCTTACCATTGTGTTGTAAGATACATGTATAATAAATTAAAGTAAGTAAAATGGTAACTGAGTAACATTTAAATTTATTTTTTGGCATTTACATTTAAATAATTAAATACAAATGTGTAAATACAACATGTGTACAAAATACAAATGAATACAAAATGTAAATGTTTTAGTTTATAAAAATAGTTCTGAAAAATTAACATTACAATAAAATTTGGTAACTGCTTAACACAGTGAGTGTAAGTCATTAGAAACTTTATTTCAGGCGACGTTAAGTCTCGCGAGACTGATATTCAGGGAGCCCAGAAAAAATCCGACATTCTTTAGGAGCGCCGTTAATCAAACTGCTATCACCTGTTGTCTCTCGAAGTACCGGCTAAATTAAATTATCTAGTAAAATGTGTTTCGCGTGACTAAAAATTGATGCAGTTGTTTTAACTTTAAACTTGTTTGACTTTTTAAACTGTTTTAATAGTAGAGCTAGGGACCGGTTGATGAGGAATTGGTTTGAGTCGTGAACTGCAAACACAGAAATTGTATGTAAATGATTTAATCCCATTGGCAGTTGGCTAACATTAGCTGAATTTAAAAACAAACGAACAACGGTTAACGGTGTTTACGTTTAACTTATTTTACCAAATACGTCCGCAATTTGCTGCTAACATCAACAATGGTAAGTAACATACATTTTTCCGTTATGTTAATTTAATTCAAATCTAAAGCCAGCCAATAAGCCTGGCGTTAGGTTATTGCTATGCTTACGGTAATGCTAGGTTAGCTACTAATTACCAGAAGTGTAAATTATTTGTCCATCTTTAACTTTACCAATTATGTTACCAATTAAGTCTTTAACTAGGAAAACAGCAATTTACTGTCTGATGTTACCCAATGATCATCAAGCTATGAAACCTGCAAAAATAAAAACAAAAGTTGTTTTATTATGTAATGTTAATTGTTAACAGAAGGAAACGATGAAGCCTGTGAGCCACCAGCAGGCCAGCCAGCTGCTCCACAACAAGTTCATTGTTGTGCTGGGAGACTCCAGTGAGTGGTCACTTCAGTTCAACTTCATTTTAAAATAATCTCTCAAAAAATGATCAGATATTTTCTAAAAGTCTCAAAGTATCATAATTAATTTGAAGACCAACAGATATCTAATTTCTATGCCTCGATGGCAGGTTAATCCATTTACATTTCCAGTGGTTGCTGACTGAAAATCAGCTTGCAACAATCAGAAGAATTTTTTAACAGTCTGGATCAGGTCTGTTATTTAAACTGACACTTTTAATGCTGTCTGTGTGTCCCACCCACAGTTCAGAGGTCTGTATACAAGGACCTTGTTCTGCTGTTGCAGAAGGACAAGTATCTCTCTTTCAGCCAACTCAAGAGCAAGGCAAGTAAAGGGCCGTCTTTAGGCAGTGTGGCATTGTGATTTAAAAAAAAAACAAAAAAAAGACTGGAAATGTTTTATTTTTATTAAAATTAATGTTTTTTTTCTTTTATCATTCTAATTTGTGGTCTCTATTCCAGCAACATTGCTTCTCTTAAACCTGAACATTTTTTCCCTCATTTGACGTGGTTTCAGTGGGTCTGAAGACAACATAGGATTCAACTTTCTTTCTTTTACCCACATAATAGCTTGTGTCTCTATTCCCTTTTGTTCCTGTTCTCATACTCCAGTTTTTTTTCTCTCTCAGGGTGAGATGAGCTTCGAGCAGGATTGCCTGGTGGAAGGAGGTTGTTTAAGCCAGCTGCACAATGGAACGGCATACCGGGAGGTTCGGCAGTTTCAGTCTGACCACCACCTGGTCCGCTTCTATTTCCTAACTCGCCTGTACTCTAGCTACATGAAGAGCATCCTAGAGGACTTCCGTTGTGGCCTGAAACCGGATGTTATCATTATGAACTCCTGCGTTTGGGATATATCTCGGTGGGGTACCTTCTTGATCTCATGTTGCTACTGTTGGAAATGAAATAATTTGACTGCTCATTGTGTGGCAGTGCTATTTGCTTTCTTTTCTAGATATTATTGAATATTGAATTTGATCCTCAAACTTCATCTATATCTGTTCGGTTTTGTAGATATAATTCCAGGTGGTTCAATGACTACAGAGACAATCTACATACATTCTTTGGTGAGCTGAAAGGGATCCTGTCAGAGGAAACGCTGGTCATATGGAGCCTTGCTATGCCCATAGGAGAGAGAATCAGAGGTGGTTTCCTGGTGCCTGAGGTACGTCCTCACTAAACATCTGCATCATAACTAGGAATTTGGAGGTTTTGGGCCAGATTGGTGCAACATCACGATATGGAGGACAATACAAGAAAATTACACTTTTTTTTTTTTTTTATTATTTTATTTGTCTCCGTCCACAATAGGATCATGCTGTGTGAGAATACACTAAGATCAATATATTGGACAATGCATGTGGAGTTCAAACTAGTCAAATTGGCTCTTAAAGACGGGAGGGGATTCTCAGGGTTCATTTTGGAGAAGGGCCCAGATAGGGTGGGGATACTGTAAAATAGCATTATAGCAGCCACTGATTCTTTTCCTGGGGCCCAAAATCCCTTGTGACACCTCTGCTTAAAGATCACAGTATTGTATATATTCATGTGTCATATTTTCATGTTTTGATTGATGGAATGTGAGAGGTTTATTTCTCTGCTGCTCTAACAGCTTTTAAATGTCCTTTCTCCTTCACCTCAGAGTCATATGAGTCATATTTTCATGTTTTTGGTTGGAGGGTAAGCAGTTTATTTCTCAGCTGCTGTTCCAGCCTTAAAATGTCCTTTCTCCTTCACCTCAGATTGAACACAAGGCACCACAGCTTCGTTATGATGTAATTGAAGGGAACTTTTACAGTGGTACTCTGGCAGACGCTTATGGGATGGATGTCTTCGACCTCCACTTCCAGTTCCGCTTCTCCCTGCACCATCGCACCAAAGACGGTGTCCACTGGAACGCAATCGCCCACCGCAGGATAACCTCTCTGCTGTTACAGCACACTGCACAGGCCTGGGGTGTTGAAATGCAATGTCCAGTGACTACTGTAGGTGAGGAGATGTACATTTATCACCCTTTTTCTTAATTAATTTGTGATTAAATTGCATTGACAAAAAGTTGCTTTTCTTTAGAGCTTCTTGAGGATCCTGTACAGCAGGAAGCAAAGGGATATGCTGCCAGACGTGCAGGTAAGATGTTGATGTGGTGATTAGAATCATTTCTATAGCTTATCAAAGGGAAATGTGCAGCCACATCCCAGCACTGATCACCCATCAGCCGGATATTACAACGGCTACAGAAGGGAGTTCTTTTCTCATCCCCTCATCTTATTACATGACCTTTGAGAGCTAGCCGACCTATCAGATGTGCTTACAGACCTGTCCTCCCACCATGGCATCATTTACCAGTCCACAGACATCAAGATACACCCTGGCACTATATAAATGGTAATTTGGTATGCAGTGAAGGTGGCCAATCAGGTGTTATTTTTCATCAACATGACCTGCTGCCGCACGACAGTGTCATTATGTATTTATAAAAACAAGTCACTGGTGGCTCTCTTCATCTGGTTCAGGTTATTCAAAGTGTCTTTGATTTGCTCTAAAGCCTGTTAACATCTCTTGTATGTTCTGCAGACTACCACTACAGGCCTCCCCGCCGTTTTGAACCCTACAGCCATCAGCATCACCAGTATGTGATGAGGAGCCGCCACGCCAGACACCACTACGCTCCCTACACCCATCCCAGGATCGGTCATCATGGCGGCTTCTACTGAGGTAGGTAGTTCAAATATAATATTTTCTATTTTACTGCATTTCTCAATTCTGCTCTTGTCAGATGCTGTGTTTTGTTCACCAGGTATATCTAGTTCATTTCCCATGGATCTTGTAAATAAATACATGATAATTATAGTCTGTCTGTCCCTTTATCCCTGTCTCCTCCAGGTGTAACTGTGGTTAAAGATAAGGAGATGATGGGACATGTGAAAGAGTCTCTGGAAGAAGCAAAACACTGACTGGAATTTACCAGGAGTATCAACAGAAAAGAGAGGCCAAGAAGACAGAAAGAGGAAAAATGGTGGCTACTACTGAGGAAAGGGGGGGGCTTTTTTGTTGTGAAGGTTGTCTTTAGTTAATTTTTTAGTGTCTTCTTGGGCTTTTAAATATATTTTCTATTTCAAAGCATTTTAATTCTATATTTGTCAGGCGTTGTGTTCTATATTAGTGGTTTTAAGTTTGACAGGTAAATTTTCTGACTTAATAGTGGAAAAAAGATACATGCATGGTACAGTTGTAAATGATGATCCTTCTGGTGCTCAGTGTTCATGTCAGAAACAGTAGGGTAATTTGTATGAAGCTTTAGCTTATGCTGGAGAAACTGCTTTGCCCAACCAATAACAAGTCAATGGATTGAAGTTGTGGTTTGTGGATTACTTTTGGTGTCACTAGCATATTACGCATGTAAAACTAGACTTTGTCAGACTTTAGAAGGGCTGTCCCATGGCAGATGTTAAAATGAATTAATTGGCCAGAGGGTTTTTTTATTGTCTCCACAAATGCAGATGTGAATACCTGATGCTGAATGCGGATTCAGTGGTGGAAAAATTCAGCAAAAAAGGCTTTTTCAAAAATAACAGACCAGCCTAAAAGAATCGTAAGAACAAAAAAAAACCCATTCCCCTCACATTTTACTTTCAAACTGTGCTCAAAGCAGCTTTCATGCCGTTGTCATGATAGGGATGGCATGTAAATGTGTGAATATACTAAACAAGAAAAATATTTCTCAGGGAAAATATTTTGAGGAAAAAAAATGACGCAGTAACAATGTTTCTTGCTCTGAGGTGAAGTGCGTACTTTATTATCTCAATTACTACAAATACAAAAGATACAAAGGGAAGGAAACTGTCATTGTGTGCCAGTACAGTAGAAATGACTTGTTTTCGCACAAAATGTTTGTAAAACTGGTGCATACAAACTGTTTACGTGAAAACACAATACCTTCATAATGTGACATTCAGGAGTCAGATCTACTCTCAAAACACCAATAAGTGTCAATATAAAGTCACTGCTGAGCCGAAATATTAGTGCTATAATCTTAACTTTGCAAATATTGGATACAATTTCCTGAGAATAGTAAAAAGCAAAAGAATGTTGAAGAGAGAAAGCTGGAATGAGAAAAAAATCTTGCGTTGCTGTACTGTCAATCATGGCTGTGGGCCAATGGTGTGCCATCTTAGGTCATTAGGAGGCGGTGCACTTTCTGCAGCTGCTGTTGAGAAAGGACGAGACGGTGGACTTGTTCCTGCCCACGCGTGCATGGAATGGCAACACGACCTACAAACACTGTTCCTCCCTGCTTCTCTTCCTTGGCCTGGACAAATGTGTACACATTTAAAATGTTGAATGTTTTGGGAAGATCAAACTTTGTTGGAACTGCTTGTATCAATGTATTGTATGGTTTTACCTTAACAAAAGAGGAGACGGGGAAGGTGGCAAAGTCAGAGGTCGCTTTAGCTCCAGGCTGATAGGCAACTACATGTTCAGCTACTTCTCCCTGAAACAGAAAAGTGTCAGGGTTTAGTTTTGTATTGTCAGTTTATTCACGTGGAAAAGCAGACATGATTCTTAGTTGTCACCTTGAGCCTGCCCAGAGCATCACTGAGGCTCTGCAGTCGAGCTGTCTGCTCCAGTAGCTGGGCACTGGCACTCACTGAAAAAACACAGGAGAGGAGGGACAGGAAATTAACCAGGACACTCAGCTGAATCAGAGAGGAAATTATAGAAACTGAGCACACACCTGTTGTCTTGCCAGTTATGTCTACCACTTTAACCTCTGAACTCAGCTTGAGCAGGGTTGCCAGCAGTTGGTCGGTCCTGCGATAGATTCCTGTGTTTAGTCCATCTGGTGGCATGGAGCTTTCTTTAGATGCTTGTGGTAGTTTCGGAGGGCAGAGTGGGGGCAGGGAGGCCAGCTGGGCTCTCATCTTTTCTGCCTGTAAGAAACATAGTGATCAATATTACCGGACGTAGACAGCTGTAAAAATACCACAACATAATAATGCTGCCTTCAACACCAGTGTACCTTGAGTCTGTTGTTTTCATTCTTAAGGTATTTAATGCCCAGCCTCTGGGCTTCAACCTGCTGCCTGAGGAGAGGAGAGTCCACCACCTGGACTGGTCCTGCCAGAGATGGAACCAGACCTGCTGGGAGAGAAAGATTGAGTATAGTGTCAGCTAATCAGTCACTTTGACAGCCTGTGCTTCTCCTTTGACATGGATTTGAAGACCATTTTTGTGGTTCCCAAAACCAATTTGGTGTGTTGTCATCAACTGGTTAAAATATCCTCTCAATCAGACCCAGAGTAATGCAAATCCATTGGACTGTACTTTTTATTAACTGGTCTTTTCGTGTTGTTTATGTGTAACCCTTTGCTCCTTTCACAGTCCATCTTTAACTAAAGATGGACTGTGAAAGGAACTATTACTTATTGTTATGGTGACCTTAAAATCTCTTGTTCAGCATTCAGTTGAACTTAAAGCATTTTTTGTTTTACACCTGGTGTGTGTGACGCAAAGTTGCCTTTCCATTTGCTTTGCTACCCAAACTAACTAGCATTAGCTGTTATCTAAACTATTCAGCTCTACCAAAAATATAGTTTTGGCCCCCAAAAAAGAAGGATGGCAGGGGCCAAAATGCCAAACATCAGTTGGATAAGAGGACATCACACCTGGCAAAGAAAATTAAATTTTGATCTTCTTACAAAAATTGACTGTGACTACGCAGTAATTCACCTCCTGCAGATCCCTGAACAATGGAGGCAATTCCGGAGGCAGGTGGACCCCTAAGGCCCTCAATGGTCATCTTTGATTGGTTATTAATACGTTGTTTCAGCTCGGCCTTCTCTGCCTCCAGCTGGTCGATATCAGCCTGCAGAGCATCCATGGTCTCCTCAAACTCCCTGAGGATAAGGAGAAAGAAAGGTCAACGAGCTGCAATATGCACAAAGTGCGATGTGTTAATTTCATTCTTTTGCTCTTTTATCCTTCATACTTTTCTTTCTTTTTGAGCAGGGCGAGGTTCTCATCCAATTTGGTCTGAATCTTCTCCACCCGCTCATCTGCATCTTTGGTGGAGGTGTCCAGCTTCTTCTCCAGCAGGCTCAGACGGACGTTGGCCTCACTCAGCTCCTCACCCTGAAAAATCAAGGTAACACCACATCAGTTAAGCCTCTTTTGTGTCTGATTATTCCTATTTTAAACTGGCAGATTTATTTACAACACAAAGCTGCTTTGTTAATTGTGTCACCTTGATCTTGAGGGACTTCTTGACCTCCTTGATGACCGTCTCTCTGTCTTCTAGTTTAACTCCAAGACCCTCAGCATCAGTCATCTCTGCCCTGACGGTGGATGCTCTCATCTCCACTGGAGGAGTCTGAAAATGTGGGGGACACGATGGGTGAAAAACAGCAGAAACATGCTTGGATTTCGAGGTCTGAATTATGTGATTTAGATACCTTGCCCTGTGGTTTGTCAGCATCGTACTCTCCTTCCTGCATGGCTGTGGCCATCTTGTTCATGGTGATGATGACGGAGCTACAGGACTGACGCAGACATTCCGGGCCGTTCAGGCCGTGAGAGCCATACATCTTGGAGAAAAGAGTGAAGATTAGTAATAATTAAGGAATCAGACTGCATTTGGAAATGCTTAGTGTATCTGTTACGATTAATTCATAACAAAACGAGAAGACCTGAGGCTTTTTTTTTTGTTTGTTTTTTTAAAGAGTATCATGCTTCAAAAAATGGATATGGTTGAACTACCTGTTCCACGGCCTTGCAGGCGATATCTTCCAGTTTGAGAGCATTGAGCCCCTCCGGTTCAGCCAGCGGAGCAACCATCTGAGCTCCAGCTGCAGCCACCTCCTGCAGCACAGCCACCACACGAGTCTGCTGGCGCCTGCACTCAGTCAGCGTCTCTGACACCTGACAGATGAGACCCGAAACATCAGTCACATATATACTGAGGACCAATAATTTCTTCTATCACAGGAGGATTAGAAACAAAGGAAGGTTTGTCATCGAATACACTTTGAGCTCTGCTTTCATACAGATGTTTACTATTTTTTGTTTTTTGTATACCGTACCTGTGGTCCAAAATTGAGTGCAGCCGGTACTCCGACCACATCTGTTCCAGGCATGCGACGGCGGATCTTCTTACAGAACTGTTTGATATCGGAGCAGGAAGTGTCCAGGTCCTTCAGAAGGACAGCAAAGCTGGAGCTCTCCTGACCTGCTGTCAGGAACGCCCGCAGGCGAGTTACCTCCACTCCCATGCAGTCCAGGGCACTCTGGGTAAACTGGAGGTAAATGATAAGGAAAATGTTTTCAAGTTGTAATTGAAAGAAGTTAAGTTGCAATGAATGAAACTTCACTGCTGAAGAAATGTTAAGTACCTTAATGTGATCAGCCAGCTGCACTGTGCAGTCTTCAGTGTGATCGGCTAGATGAACGCTGTACAATTGCTGAAAGAAAAACAACAGTGACAAACTTTATTATAGTGCTTTCATGTAGCAGTTACACCATACAGACTTAAACACAATTGTTTATTTATTTGTTAGTAGCTGTATATAGATGTGAAAGAATGTTTTAAATAATTACGTAATAGATTTGAATTCTAGTGGAAGATTTTAACAAATCGCAATGTAATTAGTAAGTATTTAAAAGACACATACAGCTCTAATAAATTCACATTCGTTGTTACCTGGTAGTACTTGATGGCCTTGGTCAGAGGCTCCACCTGAACAGTCTCATCCAGCTGATCTTTGTGCAGCAGGTCAATGAAATAATCCAGAGAGCGCTCATGGAAGCTCATTTCAGAGTAGAGTGTACCCATGCGCTTAAAAACCTCCACACTGCAGGAATTTAGAGCCCTAAAGGCAGAGGAGGGTGGGAAGCAAGACACACTGTATCACAGCAACATATAAAAAACATTTTTTCCATTTATAAAAATAAAAGAATGTTCTTATACTGCCAGCAACTTTGAAACAGTTCAAATAAGTCTTTAATATTAATACAAATATTTTCTGACACATTTATAAGGAAAGATCTTACTGTTCATATTTGTGCAGAGTGGCCTGCAGCAGGCAGAGGGAGTAGACCAGTCCTGAGGCAAAACTGCGCTGTTCTCCTGGAGGTCCTCTGAGCCCTGTACCCTGGGGCAAGCTCCCACTCAAGTCAAACTTCTCCTGGGCCTGTTTACTGATCAGCTCAGCCTACCAGGTAAATGACCCATACATAAACAGAATAATGAAAACAAACCATGTCAAGCAAAATGAGCAAGTACTGATCAGGAGTTGACTAAAAGATTCATAAACACATGCCTTGCAGATGAGCCTGGGGATTAAAAGAAGGACCAGAATACAGTCGTGATCTCCACCATGACGGAGGAAGGAGTCTGGCATGAAGGAAGTCAGTAGGGACACCTGTCGGTTTGACTGAGCCACTTCCATTTTCCTCAGCTCCATCTCAATGGCCTGGGAACAGAGTATTAGTAAAAGTTGTCAGTGTCGGTCTAAACTGGTGACCTCATTGTTCCTCATGCTTTAACTCTTGAAGGTTACTTACCTTGGCATAGGCCTTGGTCTCTGCAAATTTAATCTTGAAGTCGAACAGTTCAGCAGGCGGCTGCTGAACCTGTTCAGCATTAGCATTCTGCTGGCTGATCAGATCTCTGTTGGCATCCTGGTGCACAGGGAGAAAGCACATACAGAGTCAGGGCGGCCACCTTATAGGATTCCTCTTCTCGTGTACATCCTCTTCTTATGTTTCCCTGCTCTCCACCCACCTGTAGGCTGGTTGTGAGATCTCTGTACTTGCTGATGGTCTGCTGGTAATCAGCGACAGTCTCCTGGGCAGCCTCCACCCTTTTTTCAGCCTCTCTGACCTTAGCTGAGCTCAGGTCCACCTGTTCCCTCAGTTCCATTTCAGTCTCTCGGGCATTCTCCTGGAGCTCATCGTTCATCTCGTTGATGGCCTCCTATTGTTGCAGGAAAAAGTTGTCAGTGATGTACTTTAAAATGAGACGTGTTAAGAATATATATATATGTTTCTTATTTGTTAGGAAGAATCACAGATGCAGTTGAACAGACCAGATCAGTGACAGTTTCTCTCAGCTCTCTGACTTTCTCTTCCAGGTCGAGGTTCCTCTCTGTCAGGGTCTCCACCATCTCCTCTGACCCAAGAGCAGCATCCACCTGGTACAGGTACAAACACACACAAGCATATGGCACATACAGGTAAATCCTGAAATGGCAAACAAACAAGAACAGCCTTTGTTTTCTTTTCAATGTACCTCAGCCTAGACCTAACTTATTAACTGAACAGTTTTCATGTTTAACCTACAGAAACTTAAACATTTCTTGCCTATAATCTCATTACCCTTTTTTTCCTGCTGACTTTACCTGCTCCTTCAGTTCATCGATGGTAGCTTCTGCCTGTTTGACCTCCTCCTGCAGTTTTTCCTTCTGAGTCCTCAGTGTCTCCAGCTCAGAGTTCTTCTTCTCCATCTGCTTCTGCAGTTTCACATGCTCCTGCTTCTCTGAAGTAGACAGGTCACGCATTCTGTGAAGAAAAAGAACATTTAAAACAAGTTAATTGGGTATGGACAAAAATTCCCCATAAACTTTTTCGAGGAAGTTTGTGCCTTTTGATTTTTTTAATTTACTATTCACATTAAAAAAAGAGTCTTTTAAGAGATGTAACTGACCGAACCAACGCTTCCTTTAGCCTGCCATTCTGCTCCTCCAGCTGTTTGACATGGTAACTTGAGGCGGCTCCATCCGAGCCTGCAGGAGAAAAAGGAAGGCCAACACAGTGAGTGAGAGCAAATAGAGAGATATCCACAGATATAAGAAAAAAAAAAGCTTTTTGGATACCTTTCTCTGAAATCTCATGTCTAAGTATCTCCAGGTCCATGGAGAGCTCCTCCACTTTCTCTTTCAGTGTGTCCACCTCCGCTTGCAGTGACTCTGCTCGCTCTTCAGCCATCTCTTTGTCCAGTGTGGCCATCTCTATGGCATCCGCTGTGTCAGACATTTCTTCCATGAAGTGGTCCTTGGCCTCCTGTGCCTCACGAGCTTCCTGGAAACAAGGAAGTCAAAAATAAATGTATATTGAGCTTCAGCTTTTTTTTTTTTATTCCTACAAGGTATTCTACAAATCAATATTTATTTAATCTTTGTGTTTGTGTTAATACCAATAATGCATCAATTCAGCCTGGTGACAAAGTAGTTTTCTGCGTACCTTCTTGGCCTCTTTGAGTTGTTTCTGCAGATCAGTCTGCTGCTCCTGCATTTTGGTCTTCCACTCCTGAAGCTGCTCCAGCTGGATCTTGTGTTTCTCAAGTTCCTTCAGCTTTGCCTTGTCCTCTGTCCGCTTCATCTTCAGTGTTTCCAGCTTCTCCTCCAGGTCCTTGACCTGAGCTTTCAAAGATTCCTCCTCCTGTGAAAACAGGTAGGTGAATGGGAGAGGCGAAAGGACATTTTAAAAATTCAGCATTTTTAGAGAATTAACTGGACTTAAAGTATGTCCTATTATTTATTTTAACCATCCTACAATCAACTGGCTGGTTGGAAAGATTAATTGAAGTGAATTAAAACCTTTATTCTACCTTAAGTATAAAGGTTTATAAAATTATATGGTTAATAAAAATTATCACTTCAACCTGCAGTTGAATCCTGTATTTTATTTTTGCCATTATAACAATGTTATGCTTAAAAAAATAGTTTTCCCTTCTTCTACCTCTCTATATGATTGTAGTGTTTTCATAGAGGTGCAGGACCTATATATTTATATTACAGTGAAAAAAAGACCACAGTGAGTAAAAAACAAAAAAAACAAAACAAGAAACACCCCAACAGATTGAGAGAGTTCAGGCAGTAGAAACACCACCACCAAAAAGAGCAGGATGATAAATTAACAGTTTAATGCCCCAAATTGATTTGAAACCTCTAAATCTACCGCCTTAACAGATTCCTAGCATTAACATTAAGTTCCCTCAAAACACAAAGGTGGAATAAAGTATTTCCTTCCATATCTTGGAGGGTTAAACCATGCATCATCACCATAAAATTCATAGTCAGGACATTACATAGCCATACTCCAGTACTGAGGAGGTGTACCGAGGGTAATTTTGCCCTCAGATAAGTTTGTTAGTAAACTCATGCCAGGTATCATGAGCATGCATGAAGCCATTAGAAAACTCTACCTGCTTGGACATGGCAGGTTCCCCCTGGTCACACAACATGGATGAAATGGGACAATAGAAACAAACAATGGAGATGTGACATAATGGCACAGCTAAATGCGCTGGAAAAAAAAAATCAATTTCACATGAAAAAGGCAACCCACTACCTTTTGATGATATGTCTATATGGGTATATGTTTTCAGCTGTGCTGACACGCAATTGGCTCTTCAAATTATCAGTGACCCACCTTGCTTGGAGTGGCCGGGACTGGAGCTGCCACCACTGCAGGCGACCCGCTGGGCTGAGGTATGACAGGAGCTCCCAGTGCCCCCTGGTTGGAGGACAGGCCCACCTCACTGACATCAGCAAGAGAGGACAAGCTCTCACGAGACGCCTATTCATCACAACAGGTAAGTGTTGGACAGTGGCAGAGGGAGAAGGGGGAATGGTGAGGTGTTAGGGATTTGATTGTAAGTATAAAAAAAAGAGCTTCTCCCACACACAACAGCGATGAAGCAAGTAGAAGAGAGCATCCAGTGCTGCATGCTGTGCTGCTGGATCCTAAGATACCTTATTTAAGTAAAGAAAATAAAACATTTTCTTGATTTCATGTACAGTGGCAGTTCTAAAGGGGGTCATACACTGGCCCTTTAAAGATGTCCTGGGCCCTGCTGTGGCTCTCGTGTCAAATTAATAATTATATACTTAATTTATAAAAATGACATGCACTGGTGCCATGGTCTAATTTATTCTTTGTTCAGATAAGTCTCATTGAAAACAAAAGATTAAGAATGTTTCATCATATGATCGTTTCATTGTGCAATAAAAAAGTGTATGGATGCCCTGTTCAAAAAAAGGTTCTTTGCCTTAAAACAAGTCATTGTGCACAAAAATGAAAAATCTCATTTCACATAACAAAGAAACCCAGAGTCTTATTGTTGGTTAGTCTGGTTTAATCAATATGTATTTGTATTGTCCAAATAAACTTGATTGAAAATTTAAAATTAGTGTTTACCAAATTTTTTAAAGCTAAAACATATTTTTTGTCTGGTTTTTAATGTGCCCCTCTGAACACTGGCCCCACCTTTGCAACCAAAGCAAAATTGGTCTAGAACTGCCACTAGTGTCTTCGAAAACCAAACATTTGGCCTCCCAGTGTCCCTCACAAGGGATGTGACCACTATGACCTTATTACTCTGGTAGAGCCCTGCACCCATGCACTGATCACCACTCCCAGTGACCTCACAGGTGAAGTCCTCTAAGACAGAGCGTACCGTGAGTGGCAGGCTGGGGCGTCCAGAGGGACGTACCAATAGGGAGGGGAGGGAGACAGCAGGGGAGAGTCGACTTGGAGTGCTCCACTGCCGTTGCGATCATAGATACTGTGTTAGGACTCTCAAGAGCTATTTGTTAAATACCTCAGGTGCAAAGTTTGCAAGATTTTTGAGAATAATAACTTGTCATATCACACTCTTTTTCATAAACAGGTTTTAACTATCAAGTCAGTTATAGAACCATCCTTTTTTTTTTATGTTACTGACATTTGTACAAGTGCAGATACATTCAACCTGCTTTGGAAAATAGGATTGAAAGATTCACCATCACCCCATAACCATGCCACCCTAATGCATCAAAATCAATGTTATTATTATTATTATTATTATTTGAGAATAAGTATGTATGTCTTATCATAAAACAGAAAAATGCATGGCCTTTATAAACAGTTAAAACATCTGACCCCGTGCCAAGCAACAAGAAGAAGCTGCAACATTCAAATCAAACTTTTTCAGAACCAACTGCTGTTTAATATAATTTTGTTTCCCTCTCCTGTCTGCTGCAGACAAGCTCACCTTAGCAGAGCGGCGGGTAGAGGACTGGAGGAGAGGAGGAGGTGAGTTGCAGAGAGAAGGATAGAGACACGCACACGCCACACACACAGGTATACACACATACATCCAGCAGCGAAGCAAGATAAGAGAATATCAGCATAGAAGAAGCAGAGCCTCTGTTAGTTCATATCCATTGATCATAGCTTTGACGGCTGCATGCACCATTTAACACCGTTTTAGTTATTCTTGATGTGTCGTGCCAAAGAAGCAGAATAGAATGTGACTCATGCAACAGTATTAAATAGTGGCAAAATGTCACTGAATTGTGAGGCCAAAAGGACACCAGAATTATGTCCTCAAAGCTGTCATTAATTCACCTCTAAAGGTTGATGCGGGATGCTTATAACAGAATAAAAATTAAGCAAATTGGAAAACAAACATCAAAATAAAGTGTCGCCACAGAAAACCAAGAGGAAATGCAGTGCAATTACATCAATAACAAGTGATGTCTTTATGTCCGTGCAAAAGCCAATGCGTAAAGGGGTAAAAGAAAAAAATCACAAAAGATGGGTTGCCACGTTAGTGTGATGAAAAACCAAGGCAAAAGAAAATTTGTTGAATTTAAATATTTCTACCTTCTTAATGTTCGCAGATGTCTGAAAAAGGTATTTAGAAAAACACAAATGAGAACTCTTGCATTGTTGAGAAATTAAGAAAGGATGAACATGGGGGGAATATTTTTAAACAGAGCACAAAACTCAGCAGACAGAGGGTTTGTCATATCCTTGCTACTTGAAATGGGTGGAGATTAATTGTGTTTAAACTTACATACTTGCTCTAAAAAGAGCAACCAATAATAAACTTGATAACATAGACAATCTTAATTTCCTAAATCCATAATACATAAACAAAGATCCTCAGAAATTAAACCATGCTTAAACCAAGTAACAACACAAATAACTTAATGGACTGTGGATGGAAGAAGCAGAGAGGCAAATGTGCACATTATCTACCTGCTTGGTTGTTCTTGGAGTCTCAGGAATGTCTGGAGGAAACAAAGTAAAAAAATATCATTAACTGTTATTATTGGCTTTGAAATACTGAGTTTATAAAGTATGCTATGATTATCAAACACATGTTACACTCACCTTTTTGTTTGGGCACTTTTGCAGTTCCTGACTCAGGAGTATCTGGTGAGGTTGCTGTGGAGCCATCTTCCACGACCTGGATCTGTACAGTGAAAAGTAGGTCATCACGGACATGAAAACCAGGGATGTGACCAGGATCATTCACATGTTCACATATAATCATAAATGCATGAAAAAAGGAATGACCCTTAAACATATCCTATAAAACTTAGCACTTTTCACACTAACTATAAAGTAGAGGAACCTTCTCTTGTGTATTGCATTAGATGCCAGATTAATTATTAGGAAACTACACACCATCACCTCATATGTATAACTTATATTCATCCATATGTCACTAACCTGGGACTGTCTGACAAATATCCCATGGTTTTCCTCACAGGTGAAGTAGCGTTTTCCCTGCACGGTGCCATCGTTCTTGCCTTTGGCCTCATCCAGTATGACACCCACCCATTTCCCAGAGGCAAAAAGGGTGGCACCAATATAGGCAACAGTACCACGCTGACCCTTCCCTGTCACCTCCACTATAGAGCCAATCTAGGAGAAGAGATGTGGAGACAAGAGGGTGACACTGTGACTGACATTAAATCCAAGTTTATACAGGTAACTAGTTTGTTTTACCGATTTCTTTCTTGTGCCTGTATCAATGAGTGACATACCTTTGGAGGTTTACCACTCTCCACCGTTCCTGCGTTGCTCATCTTGCTGATCAGTGGGCTGGTCAGCTGGAGGATTTAGAATATAGATGTTGAGAATTAGGGAGAAAGATGGGAACGGGGAGAGACAGAAAGTATAAAAAGTTGGTTACCAGTGGGAAAAGGGAGATATGGTGAGAGAATAGGGACAACAAAGACAGCAAGTGAGCTCATGACATACCAGAAATTCTATGGCCTGGATTTCAGAAATCCACAGACATGCTATCTTCTAAAACCCTAATATCTGAAATATACACATACAACCCTGATACTAAAGTTGGAATGCTGTGACAAATGCAAAACTAAACACTGTTTACAAATCCTTTTCAACCTTTATTCAACTAAATACTGTACAAAGATAGAGATTTGAAGTTCAAGCTGATAGACCTTTCTGTTTTGTCTCAACTTCTTTGGAATCTGGGTTGAAGATTACGTGTAACAAGCATGACGTATTTATTTAACAATAATGCCACATCTTTCTTCCTGCTTCAGCTATTGGGATGTTTTAGGATTAAAAAATATTCAGTGATGAGTCTTAAGGCAACAGAGCACAAAAACACACTCATGCACCCAGTCATATGTCCTGGACCACAATAGACTTCCTGATAAAAAGGACATATCCCAGCATTGCTAAGACAAAGGGGCTCATTCAGAACAACTAGGACTGCGGCTAAGTCTAACCTTTTTATGGAGCTGTAGGGACATATGAATTTGTTCTGTCTCACAGTTTTGAACCAGTAGAAAAACAGATAGGAAGGTTAAATCAAAACCCTATCAGAGAAGCAAAGTTATCGTGGTAGAATCCTCTAGATTTCATGGGATTTAAGATTATAGGAAACATTCATGTAAGCTTGACTGTGGGTTTAATTTAAGGACACAGTCGTCATCTTTTCTTCTATATTATATCCGATGAGGACCCAACATGCAACAGGGTGAATCCCAGATCCACTATATGGTGAGTTCCACAAATTCTACATTTTTATATGTTTAGCCAATATAATGTAATGACTCCTTCCATTTGAGTGCATCAAATAAAATTTACACTCAAATATTAACTAACTTGTATAACAATTCATATTGAGTGTTTGTGTTACTCACCCGCGGAGTATAAGAATGTCGCCTGTTCAAAGCCATAATTGCAAATTAAGATGGGTTCACCTCCAAAACAAAGACAAAACTAAAGTGCAATTATTTATCTGCTTTCACATCCCTTCCTCTATTCTAGACAGAGGAGAGGGCAATACAAGACTGTAATTTCAGGGAGGGGTCCAACACGGTGCATCACAAAACGTCACAGCTGATTTGAAGTAGGAAAGGGAGGGTTATGTGTGTGTTGTGTTGTCTCATTACAGGAAAAACACATAGATGCTAGCTTGATACTTTACATGGATCCATCTTCATAGCGATGAGATAATAGGTTTTGTGGCATGCATTTAAAAAGCGTGATGCCCTTTTTTGATACATTATATTAACGTATTTTGTAAGTTATATCAGGGCATTTTTAGCTTACATGTTAACAATGATAAATCATTCATTTACCAGCTGACAAACAGTGGCTAACTTTAGCTTAGCTTACTAATGTATCTTCACTTGGACTCAATCGATGATCAGGTGGTAACTTGGTTTTATGATATGTTTTGATCTTACCTAAAAATAATATTTGAACAAAGTTAGTCGCACTTGACAGAAAGACAGTGCAATATAAATAGCAGCTTTACGACAGAAGAGGGTGGGTGCAGTGCGATGGGCTGGAATGTCATGAAAAACAACCAAGCTAACGTTACTGTTCTGTAATATTGCTAGCTTTTTAGCTTGAGTTAGGCTTAAAATGCCACCAAATGTCAGACACAGAAACACATTAAAATCGCTTAACCTACACTTCCCTTTGACATGTAGGTTAAGCTAGACATCAAAATGGATTTGAACTAGCTAGCTTGACAGCCAATGTTGAAACCGGCCAACTCGGCTTAGCAAGCAAGCTAAAGTCAGAAAGAAAAGTTCTACTAAAAAGCCAAACATTGTTTCAGCATTTCATCGTTCGCCTCACCTGGAATACACAGCGATTCCTGTCTTTAAATGTAACGCGTTAATGTGTTCATGTAGACAATGATCCTCTGTTGTTATTTTTTTGGCTACCTAGCCTGGAATCCGGTACCCTTTTCCGTTTATGACAGGTCACTTCCGGTGGTCTGACCAAAATGATGGGAAGAAAAGCGGAAATTGGCGCCCCTGGTGGCTGCAGCCAGTCTTTATTATTAAAATATTTATTTTACTCCATACCATTAGAGCGTACTGCGAACTCTGCATTCAATTCCTTTTTTTAAATTTCAAAAGTGTTTGTGGGAGTTTTCCATTTCACAATAAACAAATAAAATGAAATTGCACAACCAAGCAAAAAAGTCTTATGGGCAGAGAGGCAAGGAACTTTCTTTCCTTCCTTTTGACCACTTAATGCACAATTTACTATTAAAAATGACTTGACAGATCCTAAGCGGCTCAGTAATTGTTGGTATGAAACGTGGGTTTAAATTGGCATTGTTTAAAAGAAGAAGAACCAAGGTTAAAGGTAATGCAAACACTCATGAGTATTAACTATGGGTTTACTGGTTCAAATCACCAAGTTAATATTCATTAAGAAACTGTTAATTTTGGGTTACTGAATTAAAAACCGTGTTAAACTTGCAGAGCAGAAAAATACAGTGAATTCATGACATAAAGTAATAGCTATTGTCATTGGTTAATATTTAATAATACTTTATTATAGCTGCAGGGAAAAGTCAGTACGTTCTTAACTCTCTCTAGCTTCTGAACTGTAAAGACTTTCTACTAGCTGCTGGTGGTTAAGGTTGTACAGGAGACGTTTTGCGGCCCCTGGATGAATATATTGACGTGTAATTAGCCAGAAGCCCATGCACAGCCGACCAATCAGGTGGCGGAGGAGAGGCTGTGCCTGGACCGGCTGGCAGACACCCCGGGGACAGTGCTTCGGCCGAAGCTCAGCCCTGTGGTGGTGACAGCACTGACAGCGACTGGACCAGGTCCTGACTTCACCATCCCGTCTGTTTAGAGCAAGGTAGAATGTTTTTGTAGCTTTTATTGTAACTTACAATAGTTTTTATTACCATAATTCCTGGCAAACTTGTTGTCGGGTGTTTGTTTTGCTTCTTTCGATTCTCCCGGCTGGGATGGCTCCAAAGCTTTCAAGCTAGCTAGGACACAAAAATGTACTTCCGTTTGTCCCTTTCAAAATTAGAAGTTGGGTTAGGATAAAACAAATAGATACAACCAGTCTGTGTAGTTTTATTCTGAAGGTGATGTTATATATATCCGTTATTATGATTGCAATCACTAGTTAGCTTGACGGGCCGCTGACTCGGAGGTGGCAGGAGGATTTAAGTCGATGTTACGCGCAGTAATGTTACCTAAGCTGACTCGGAACTGGGTTGGGTGCTTTTTATCGGCTTCAATATTTCTGTCAGGACCATTTAAATACAGTTTTGCATGGAACACTTGAATAAACAGAAAAACCTTCATCCAAATACTTTGGTCCCGATGGAGGGTGTGGAGTTGAAGTGTGACGAGTTACGTCATTCATAGTTTCACTGTCCCGTCTGCTGTCTGCGCTGCAATAATGTGGCCATCAACAAGTAGTCGCAACTTATTTAATGCTGAACCATTTTCACCGTAACTGGTTAAGTAAACATGACAAGTTCATTCCACTTGTTTGCCGTGCAACGTTTTTCATCTTTTCATCATAGTATCTCCCAGGCAGGCTTGGTGCCTATATATAACAATCTGTGTGTTTGTGAACTCTTAAATTAAAGGCATGGCCTACACTTTATTTAAAACAGTTAAAAAAAGAAGAGGCAATAGTACTACAGACCAGAGTGCGAAATTTTCTGTCCTGCAAAATTGTAGTCTGTCCTTGCGGTCTGTGCATTCCTATGTGTACACTTCGCAGATCACAAAAACCGAAAACTATGTCAGAAATGTCAACAATGTAACAATTTTAGAGGGTGATCCCCTATTATGAAAAACTACAGCTGATTAGTTGCTAGACCTCTTTGCGTGAAGTTGAGGCTGCTTGTTGAGGGTGTGTCTCCACGTCCACAAGCCGGCAGATTTCTCCCTCATACCAAAAATATATTTAAGTAGTCGCTATTCCAGAGGAAGTAAAAGTCGTAACAAGGTTTCCGTAGGTGAACCTGCGCAAGGATCACGAAGATCACAATGGCCTAGGATTGTTCATCGCAGTTTTGTTAATTCCACTTGTTGACGATTTGGTTTGGCTGCTGATTAATTGAAAACGGAGAGTGTGTTTTTTTTCTTCAGGGAGATGGAATGTAGATTGCTGTACAGCAGGGGAAAATGAGTAACATCTTGAATCTTAAACCCTTCAACAAAATATCTCTACAGGGCTTTAGTAAGATTAATGATAAATAAATAAAACTAATTAAAATAAACAGTGGAATTGTTTTGTTTTGTTTTTTTTAAATAAAATAGCCTTCCTTTCCTTTGGCATAGATGTTGAAATGTGCTGATATTGGTCATATACTATCAAAAAATATATAACCAAAAAAAAAAAAAAAAAACACAGTTAAAAAAAGAATCTAAACCAGTATAAGTTACCCATTCATTCGGTTAGTAACAGGGTTTTAGCCTGATTAAATAACACTGTTTACATTGGAAATCTGATCAACAGTTAATCATTATTTCCCAAACAAGTCAGCTATTGGCCCATGGGCAGTGCAGACTATTGCAGTATTAAATGGACTTGCATCATTACCAGTAGCAGTAACTCAGACTCACTCCCTGTCCAAAATAGTTTAGTGAGAAACAAAACCACTTTAAGATTATATTAAAACTAGTTTGTAATTATGTGCAGTCATGCTGAATACATTTAACATTTCTGCCTTCCGGCTATGTCTACATCAGTTTTTTGGTGATTTTTATTATAATTTTGTGTCTATTACTATTGTTCAGATGGCTGATGTGGAGCTGGTGAAGAAGATGCTGCGGGCCGTCCTCCAGGCCAACAAAGGCGGAGTGTCACTGTCCCGTCTGCAGTCAGAATACAAAGAGCTGACCGGGGAGCAGATACCACACAAACAGATGGGACACAACCACCTGGACGCACTGCTCGCCACTATGCCCTCTGTGGTCCGCACAGAGCGCAACCGCTCCGGAGAGGTGTGTGTGTTGGTTTAACTCATAGTGGTGTATGTATATTTAGCCATAATTGTATTAGATCATATTTCACTTGGTAATGTGTTTTATTCCCCACGGCCTCAGAAGTACTGTATGTATGATTTGAAAAAAGATGCAGACCTGGGACTTAACATCCACTTTGTGAGAAATCTCCTATCAATGTCAGTTTGTCTACATTCTCTCTTTGCAGATCGTGTGTTTTGCCTCTGGAGCCAGTGAGTCGGCCCATGTAGCCAAGGTGGTGGCTCGTCAGCGCAGCTCCAAGAAAACAGGCCGACCACACCTGGTCAATACCCAGATGAGAGTGAAACCGTGTGCCCCACTTGTCCTCAACGGTAAGATTTTGGACCACCTCTTTGGGACATTCGCATCTACACAGCTGATCTTAAAAATAAGCATCACTTTTATATGTGCACTTAAAAAGAATATTCAACTTAATTCAAGCATCCTAAGGAGGCTCAATGGCCAAGTTAAACCAGTTTATGCAAGGTTGGAATAATATAAATTGTGTCTGTTCATGTGGGATTTCACAGTCTCTGTGTGAGGGACCTGTTATAATCCAGTTTCACAAGATGCACATACCACTTGTAATCTTATACACTAGGGTTTCCATTTTATCAGCCTCTTCTGGAAAACACACATTTAGCTCTATCCAATTACACAGAGTTCATTGAGTCACAAGGTGGCTTTAAATCAGTTTGTGTCATTGCATTTACAGCTGAAATCTAAGTAGTGTACATGAAACATTTACTTTATAGGGTGCAGTGCATATGAAATAATTTTTAAAAGCCAAATCCTTGAAAGCTTGTAGTTGTACTTTTGGTTCTAAGAGGCCCATAGCAGTCTGAAGCAGACTGGATGAGTAATCTGTATTTATAATTTAACAAGTGGAAATAAATAAGGCCATTAAAAGATGAATGATAAACTGTCCAGCAGCTCTGTGACTCAGTGGTTAGTGCTGTAGCACTGGCGTTGGGTGTCTTGTTTGCACATTGTGCGTATCTAACACTGGAAAAGAGCAATAAATACTTATAAAGTACTTGAATATCTTTCTATCTTGAATGAAGGACTAGTATCAGCACTGATATACAGTACATGTGCTGAGGCAAAAAAAGTATCATGACTTCCCATAAGTCCCTTTATCATTGTAAATGCAGAAAAAAATATGTCTTATCCTAACCTGTAATATTTCACTGATGATACATTGCATTGTAAGGTTATTATTTTGCACACATTTTAATTTCCAACCAGCAAAATGTTGTTTCAAAGCCCTTTCCACAGTAATATGAATTAAATAATTAAATAAGATAAACCTATACTATAAACTGTGCTATATATACTTTATTAAAACAGAAGGTATTCTGTTCATTATTGGTGCTGATTCTATGGGGCCTGGCAAAGTATTGATGATATTGATAATGTAATATTTGACAAGATCATATTGCATCCTGGATATTGTAGTTTTTGTCTTTTACTGGTTATTAAAGGAGAAGAGAATTTGAGTTTATGCTCTGACTAAATAAGTTTACACAACAAAACATGACACTGATGAGACGTATTCAATCATAGTATCTATCATCTGATCATAAATAATCAGTTCTCGATCCAACTTCCCACTCCAGACCTTTTCCAGACTCCAGAGTGGGGCTGGAGCTATAGTGCAGTAGTGCTGCTGCGTGAGAAAACTAGAAAGTGTCCAGTGCCTGTACCAGTACTGTGACAATGCAACATAAGCAAATGCTTTCTGTGGTGCAGCCCAACACTTTGTGAATGACAGACTGGCCTGTTTTAACTGTTGCTCTGTGGAGAGCTGCAGTATCTTCTGCACAAAGATTATTGCACACTTACACAGAGGGATTCACAATGTACAGGACTGTACAGGTGTATGAGGTTAATCTATGTCCAAGAATGCCTCATTTATTATTATTGTAATTACACAAACAAGTGAGAACCTTTTCTCTCTTTATGTGCTATTAACACATTTATAAACCAAGCCTGCCCATATGCCAACGTGCAGCCACAAAAATCCCTCCACACATACACACACGTCCACAAATTTCTTTTTAGTGCACACACCTCCGCTTAACTGTGATGCTGCAGAGTATTGTTAGAGTCAGAAGAGGAAGTGGGAGGTGGGAGTGCAGGAGAGGGAGAATAGGATGGAGGAGGAGTGGCGGAGAGAGTGGCGGAGGAAAGGAAAAGCACGGTGAAATGGAATGGAGGGAGGGGGTGGACAGATGACAGGGAAGGAGGGAGTCAGAGAGAGAGAGAGAGAGAGTGGGGTGCGGTGTTGAGATTTGAGGCTAATGCAGTGACTGGGACTCAGCTGCAAGTGAAGACCAGCTGAGTCACAAATCTATCTCTCTCTCATTCTCTGCTCCACCACCTCACCAGGATATTGATATTCAGGCAGAGACAGACCAGGGACTGTGTGTCTATGCCGGTGAGGTGACGCGGCGTCTGCTATCAGTGTGTGTGCTTGTCCTTGCCTATATTTGCATGTGGATTTAAGCTCATAGCCTGCCTGCGTGTGTGACTGCTAGATTTCTGTAACATGTATGCATCTGGAAGTTTTAACGATTCTCTAATTGGCTGATTGATTAATTGATTATAGCTCATAGGGAAGCAGCATACCACTTTGAGAGAATACAGTAAGATTGAAATAATCCCTATGGTCTATTGTTGCCGTTTGAAGACCTAGACTGATGAAGCTGCTTGTTTTTTTCCCTGGAAAGACTGAATGAAATTCAGCAAGAACAGAGAGGATCAGAAAGCAGGAGAAAGTTCTAGATCTCGCTGAGGAAAAGAGAGATGATACAACAAGTGAAGATAAAACAAGAGACAGTAAGAGGAAGAACTCAAGTGTGGGAGTCGAAATGACTAAGGGTTATGCTCAACAGGGTATACTGGTGATGTCACTCAGCAGAAATGTGATGTCATTGATTGATGTAATGTCCCAGTGACGAGAGCTTAGACTGGAATGAGGTTGGCCAGGATCATTGTCTGGATTGTTTTGCACACACAGTATCACTAATTACAGCTACTGGGTTTTGTAATCAGTTTGAAGTAATCCTGCTTTTCTCTCCTTGTAGTGATCTTAAACTGAGGACTAGTTGTAAGGAAGTCAATCATAGCAACTGGGTTAAAAAAGTTTTCAACAATCAGCGTATAAATATACAGCATATTTTATGCAATATTATACTATATGAACCACTGGGGAAAAAAAGCCACAATAACTGATCAGCAAATTGTAACTCAAGTGACCAAGTCGCCTTGGCTCTGTTTTAAGAAACTTATAATAATAAAATTTGTGTGCTTAATTCTAATCAGTATTGCAATAATAATAATAAAAAAAATAAAGATAGTTATATACCAAAGATAATTATTTACCAAATATGTACATTTTGAGTGGAGTAACTTGTAGAAATCTCTGCTGGATTTCCCTCTCCTCCCCACTAAGTCATTGAATGAGCTTTGGAGGTGCTGGTAGGTCACATTTCGTCCTACGTCCAGTCTTTATGCTAAGCTAAGGAAAGCTATCTGACTCCCAGCTGTAGTTAATACCGTGACATGGGAGTTGGCTGGATCCTCTCATCCAACTGACTCAATCCAAAAAGGCACATTTACCTCACCTATTAATTACACAAATGAGAATTTAAACAGGTAAATCCAGGAGAGTTTTCCAAACTTTTCATAAATGATATTGTGTTGCTGCCGCCGCTGCTGATCAAAGCTGTGATATCGAAGTATCTGTGACACTATGCCCTCCAGACAGACTCTCTGTCCTGTCTCAGCATCAGGTTTAGCTGTGTCAGGGTGTGTGTGGTTGTGTGTGTACTTTCACTCCATAGATTCACTTCTCTTGTTTGCTTTCTCTTTTCTGCACAGCCAAACCTCAAACCTCTCTGAGGCAACCTAACCACCGTGGGCGAGGCGGGGGCAGAGGAGGAGGCGGCGGCAGAGGGGCGGGACATGGAGACTTTAGACAAGCGAGGGACATGAGGGATGGCCAGTCAGAGGGCAAGACTGGGGTGCATCCGAACAAGATGTCCAATCATAACACACCCAACAGGAAAGGGAACGCACCTGCAGAGAAGTGAGTGACAGGAATACAGCTACTTCGCTTCAGTTGAGGTTTTTAAGCTATTTTTAACATTTTTTTTTTCGAGGTTTTGAGATAAAATAGCCAATAGCTTTCTAAGCTAAGGAATCTGTAAAAAACATGATTTTAACATTCAACATCTCATTTGATGCAGGGCTTCAGCTCAGATCTCAGCGCTGAAGTTTGGTCTGCACATATTTAAGGGATTTAAAGCACTTTTATTTATTTTTTGAAGATAGATGGACAGCTTCCACACTTCTTAAGAAACCAAGCACATGAGTGTGCATATGATCGACATGCTCTGAAAGCTACATTAGACAAAACAGAGTATTTCCTGAAAATTCCCTCTGCGTGGTCACTTGCTTTCAAAATTCCTTGACTAAGTAAGAAATTTCAAAGTATATTTGAGGATTATTGATGCTTGACAAACTAAAGCCCAAAGTCAATGAAAATCAGTCTCACGTGTCCACCATTCTTTCTTTCTTCCCCTCTCTGTCTGCCCCCCTCCTCTCCTCCCACCTGTGTGGTCTGAGCTGAATCAGAATAGCCTGCCTGCTGGTGAATGGGAGCCTGGTTGAACTCTGGTTGGTTTCTGAGTGCAAACAGCCGCCCTGCTGCTGCTTATTCAGCACTGGGCTGATGATGTGCTCTCTAGATTATTCTGGTTCTCTCTCTGCCTGTCTCTGTCTAAATCTTCACTCACGCAACTCCTCTTTCTACCCCTTTTTTCTTTGTCTCCTCATCTACATGTTTGGCACATCCATTGTTCACCTCCATTTGTTTTATTTCAAGCCTGTTTTATTCTTCTTCCTTCACTTTCTGGCAATCCCCATTAATTAATTTGTCCATTGCTCATTATGCTTAAATGCTTTCGTCCTGGCCCAAAATTGAAAATGAACATTTAGACTTTGGCCTGAGAGTCTTACTATCATTCACATTGATGGATGGAGTTAAAAACCTGATTCAGTGCCACTGGAGATGCCATCTAGTATCATTGCGAGATATTATCTATCTGCATTGCTTAAACATTGAATCAAGATTAATCCATGTCATACACTGGCTCCCTCACTTCCATCCATCCACAGCTCTGTTCGTCCGTCCACTGTGAAAACAACTGACATCAGTCCTCTGTCAGTGTCACCATGGGAGTCCAGTGTGCCGCTGGCCCTCTGCAGCACAATGGGGCGGCAGGGTGGGAAGCCCGGTGTGTTGGCAGGGGACACGAGCCCAGAGCAGGGGGGATATGAGCCCTTTCTAATCCCCGCTCTATTCTCTGGTAGATTAACTCTTCTAAACCGACACAGAATGAATCAGCACATCTCTCTGTATCCCTCTAGATCTTCCATTGGACAGTATGCTGGCAGGCCAGTGTTAGCATCATGTGTGTGTGTGTCCATGTGTGTACTCTGGGATGCTTCGCCATACAAGTGCTACTTTCAGCAATCAAGATGAAAGACCCAACACATAGTTATCATTTTAAAACACAATTTATTTAATGAAAAGCACAGGTGAAAGGTATGTGGACATGGATGGGAAAGTTTTAAATGCAGCAGAGGTTTCTATTGAGTCAGTGATGGCTGACCTTGCTATGATTTCATTTCACTACATGTACTAGTTTCTTCTCAAAGAGTCCTTCAATCCTTTACTCATTAAGGATCACAAAGTAAATAGCCTACTACTTCTTCTACTTCTACTTTGTCTTTTGATCGCCTGCTTTTATCATTTACTATGTACCAGGCTGTGTACAATAAGATATGGCAGTTCTATAAAATGTTCTAATCTTTCCATACATTCTTAGTCTGCTGCTGAGTAGGTCTGAGCCTTTACAGTGCAATGCAGTATCTGTTCTTCTCTATCTCATGACCCATTGTTTTAGACCAATGGGGAGTGTGGACAGTTTGATAAATGGCTGGTGTTACTGAGGACAAGCCTGAGAAAACAAAACTTTTTTGCACTGAACTTAGGCAGGTTATCTGATTAGCCTTTGAGATCTTACCAGAGTCCTTTTGAGGTTCTCACAGTGTGCTTTGAGTAGTAAGAGATAAAAAATCAGACATGCAGCACAGAACCAGGCCTAGCCAAGCCTTAAAACTGGAATCAGAAGGGATTTTTCAAAACTTTGCATAAAGAGAGGCACGGAAATACATTTTTAAGGTTCAAAGTAAAGGAAAAAAAGTTGTGTGTGTCTCCTGTTTAGTTTTCGTGTCGTCCAGAGGCCACAGAAAATAACAATTTTCCTTGTTCTGTTCTTTTGTGTCCAGGTCAGACAAGAGGATGACCCTCCCTTCAAGGTTCCAGAAGGAGGTGCATGCTCACCTTTCCAGAAACTCCCAACAGACTGGTCGTAAGTAGGACAGGCTGCTTTTCATTCTGCTAAAAATACATTGTGTGTAGCTTTTTGTCCCCTAAATGAACAGAAATGTTGCACAGACCTGCATAACTTCAGATATTTAAAGCAGCTACAAGGAACTTTCATTTTATGTTTGCAGACAAAAGGTTCTGGTTCTTCTGGGCCTCTTTTCCTTTCAGTGGCCAAATCTGCGTGCACCTCCAGCAGTGTGGTGTTAGTACAAGTTCCCTGTAGTTGCACAAAGTGTTTTGCTTACTTCTTTGACCGTCACAAGAGGACATTTAAAGGCACACTAGGCAGAAATAGTCCTTTACTATTTGTTAACACAAAATTCACCCTCGCTTTAGTCTCATAAAGTTCTCATGAAGCTCTGTCTGCTTGTGATTTTTGTAGTTTGATACCTAAAGGCAGATCCCACAAAAAATATCCCACAAGTGATGTTTAAGATTAATTTACATTGGAAATCTGTCCTTTTGTCAGTAGAGTCTAAAAACAATGCTCTGTATCAGATCATCATGTGTCAAGTTAACCATCAGCGTCTTAGTCAGTTCGAAATTATTCCTGCCAAGAAGAGTTTTGTTTTAAAGCTTTCACATCTATTCTTCTCCCAGGTGTCTTTGCTGTCTGTCAGCCTCCACTCTCTTTACCTCCTTTACTTAAACTATGTGTTTTTCTGTCATGTTGCCTGTTTGAAGAAGGGTTTTGAAGAAGACTATGTTTAGCCTGGGGGAATGCACTGGAATGTAATAAACAACACAGCTTTGAGGCACGTGTTTGAAGGCTTCAGCCATTTTGCATGTTTATTTCAGGCCCCTGCAGTCAGAAGAGGCTGTTTAAGTGTGGTTCTGACTGTTTTTAAGAGCCTGTGCTTCCTCTGTGTAGAGAACCATCCCTGAGTGAGAAAGAAATTGTATTCATGTGAGAATATAGCCAGGGCCTATGCCTCACAGTCCTGGTTAGGCTGTCTGATTATTGCGGTTTTAGGGATTCATGGTATTAATTAGGAACTCTGAATGGTAATACATTTAACACTATTGCCAATGAGAGAAAGTTTAATTAGAGAAAAGAAGCCTACAGGTCAATGGGTCCGTTTCAGTCAGTTCATGTAGCTCATTTAAATCCTCAGAAAGTTTCAGTCCATGATTAAAAGACTAGGGTTGTTCAGATGCCTCATTCTTCGTCTTCTTCTGACTCATCATCCATTTCTTTTGAAACTCAAGATCCAATGTTATGGGGAAGAAAATGGCACACAATCTACAGGGGCAAAATATCTAAACAGTAATCGTTTGCATGTGTATGTGTTTTCTTTTTCCCTCCAGCACCTCTGAATCTAAATGAGAGCCTCAGCGCAGGGAAAGGGAGGCCCTACAACCCGCAGCAGGTCCAGGGTCGCATCAGGGAGATCCTGGGGAAGTACAGTAACGGGTTCTGGGTTTCGAAGCTGCCTCAGATCTACAGAGAGCTCTATAAACAGGACATACCCACTGAGGCCATCAAAGACCTGGAGACCTGGACACACATATGCACTGTAAGTATAGAATGGATACTAACAGTAGTAGTTTTATTTAAAGAGGTGTTTCTGTTTATCACAAATAATAACTTATACAATAATGTAGAAGTTCATGTTATTTCTAGAAAAAATAATACTATGGTAGCAATCAATAAATTAACTCTTTAACACTTTAAATACAAGTTTCTTGACATAATGCCACTTAAAATGAAAATAAATAATTTTATGCAAACTAAATATTAAGTTGATTTTATCCGAATTATAAAATCTTAACAAAGACCTTAACAATTAGTTGTTTAAAAACATCACAAACATAATTGAATTATTTTCTAGAGAAATGCTTAGGAGGATTTGTAAGTTATTCAGGGATATTCCACGAATAAGTAACACTTGATTTTGTGTATCAACACTTCATAATATAGCAGGAAAAACAATAGTGGGATATTAGCATACATTTGCCCCATACATGAGAAAATGGCTCAGTCTGTTTTATAATCGTAAACTGAAGCCTGACACAACAGAATATTATTTTAAGCTTTACGACGTCAGATCAAAAATTTGTGGTTTTAATTTCAAGATCCACTCAATCAATCAATCAATCAATCAATCAATCAATCAATCAATCAATCAATCAATCAATCGATCAAACAATCAAAAATACTTTATTAATCTCCAAGGAGTAATTGTCAGCATCAAGTTATAGCCAGCCCTGTAACCAAGAACTATTTCATAAATCCTCAGTCACGTTCAATTTGTTTTACTGACAAAATGATTTTAAAATAAGCCCTTTCCGTTTATTCTTCCAGGTGGAGAAAACCTGCAGCAGCAACCCGTCAGAGCTGCTACTTTACCCAGCCAAGGAACGAACCACCACATCCTCCCCTCCACCCATCCTAAACCCCAACTCCTCCTCTGCCCCTGTCCCAGCTCCAAACACCCCCCCAGACAAACCTGCGCAGTCCCCCGCCCAGCAGAGACCTCCCAGCACCCACCTGACTCGCTCTGGTTCTCGCTCTCCTCAGACTACAGCGTCGTCCTCCTCGTCCCCCAGTCCTCCCTCCTCCCCTGCCACCCTCAGCCCCGACCTGAAGCTGAAACTGGAGGAGCTTCTGGTGAAGTATTCCAACGGCCTGTGGGCCCACGCGCTGCCTAAGCTCTTCCAGGACACCTACAAAGTCAGTAACATTTTGAAAAACTGTCATACAAACATAATTAGCAAAATTCAGGAGCTCGGTGCACTTTAATATATGAATATATATATTTAATTTTATTTAAGTGTAAACTGCCCGGACATGTCCTGGAGAACCTTCATCTCCTCTCCGATATCTGCACCATCGACTACCCCATGCCTGACAACCCGAAGAGGGCCATCTTGTACAGGAGGAGCAGCAGTGGAGATGGAGGAGGAGAGGATGAGAACTGTAATAGGAGGAACTCGTCGACCAGTGAGGAGGAGCTGAGGCTGAGGCAGGAGCTGGGGAGGAGGCTTAGTAACCACGCAGTGCCTTCTCTGCAGATCCCCAAAGAGGAGTACCCCTCTGTGCTGGTGGTGGAGGCCACCAACACCAATGGAGTTATACTCAGGTAGGAGAGAAGTGTGTGAGGTTTACTGGCAGATTACAAAACTGCACTGCAGCTGCCTTTATTTGATCCAAACCACTTGAAGGAAAAACGCATTAATACCAGATTTTTTGCAACAGATCAAAAATCTTCTCAAAGTGTGCTTGGAAACACAGCTACTTTCTGTTTCTCCTCTTCAATCAGGTACATTGGTGAGGGTTACTCCCAGGCCCAGGAGTCCATGGAGGATGAAATGAGGGAGTTTTATGGCCTGAACCAAAGCAGCCCAACCCCTCTGTCATCTCCATCCTCTGGCCAACTTGTTGCTGTCAGGGCTGAGGAAGAGGAGGAGATTCTGAGGGCGCAAGTCTGTGAAGTCATGGCTGACAAGATCAAGGTGAGAATGCTAGAAAATTGCTTCAGATAGGTTAGCTTGTGAGTTTGTGATCCTGAGATGTGAGAAAGCATCAGTCATGCCTGTGGTCTTTGTTTTTTTCTCTGTAGGTGTACTATGTGGATCATGGCTTCTCGGAGGTGATCAGCAAAACCAAAGTGTTTGAGCTGCACGAGAAATTTTTCCAACTTCCTTTCCAGGCAACCAAGTGTAAACTTGCAGGTTAGTCAGAGTTGGAATAATGAACCCTCTTGTTTCTTCCATCTATTTCGCCCAACTCCATCATGTATTGGCCTTTATTTAAATGGATATAAATGCACATGTGTCTAGGCCTGGAGCCATTCTGCCAGGATTCTGCAGTGCTAAAGAAGTTTGAGACAATGGCAAGTGGAAAGATCCTTTTGGCTGAAATCCTAGAGAGAGGGCAGACGCCTCTCGTTGTCCTGTACGACACGTCGCAGGATGATGATGTCAACATCAATGCTGCCTGCATGAAAGCTTTGCAGGATAAGACGCTAGCCAGCCCGTTACAGGTACAGGAGAGTTTGTGAGTGTGCGTGGTAGGGTCAGAGTGTGTGTACAGCACAGTAAACTCTCATCATTTGCTCTCCTCAGGTGAACAGCGCTTATATGAACGTGACTGTCAGAAGCGTCTGCTCAGATGGGACCATCTACTGCCAGCTGCCCTCCAGAGGCCTCGCCAAGCTGAATGAGATCCTGGAGAATATAGAGACATACTTCCATTCACAGGTTAACACTGAAGCTGCATATCGTCTCCCCATGATTTTTCAAATTAGATAGTGATACAATTGTGCCAAACAGTTTTATTGTTGTCCAAATTCACATCAGTGAGCTGGAAAAAAATAGGGAAGTTAGAAGTAATAACAGATGGAAGGATGCAGTGTTCTGCTTTTCATGGGCTTTATTGATAATAACAAAAATATAGACGGCTTTTTCATTCATGTGATTTTTAGTCCATATACATAAGAGAACCTCTCTTGAGATGAACAGATGGAAGAATGACAATTTGCCTGTAATTACTTTGATTAAATTATTTTGTCTATTTGAGGACCAAGTCCTCTTTTTGTGTAATTGTGAAGGGGGATGCCTCCACTACAAGATGTACATGTACATGTTCGATGCCATTGATTTCTTTGCAGATGTACATAACCCCACTCTTGGTCTGGACCTATACCTCTATACTTATTCCAAATCATTTGACAGCCCATTCCATTCGTTTCTCTGTGTTCTCACCTCCCTGCTTAGTGCATTGATCAGTTTCGTACTGGTCAACTGTTTCTTTGTCAAACTCTGCATTTTACCCCTTTTCAAAACTCTAGCAAGTATGTAGTTTCGGCAAATGTATTGGCATCTGCCTTATATGTATTTATTTAGCAATGAAGAATAACTATTTGTAATTGGAGCACACATAGGGTGCACACAGTTGTGTTGCAAACTCCCTATTTGACATGAGAAGAGAAGAACATTCCTTGCGTGTCCTCCCAGCATATTAAGCTGGCCACTGTATTCACAGGAAGTAAACAGAGTACACTGGGACTTACACCGTCATCCTTTTGTGAATGTATGTGGGCTGTGTAACTTGAGTTGTGGACAGATTGAGATTAGGTTGATAATCTTGCCAAGCCACTTAATCTGTTAGCAGCGGAGTGCAGCTGATGCTTTTTCTAGTTGTGCCACTGCTGTCCTTTAAAGCTCACAGTCCCAGTGCAGTAATGCTCTACGTCAGTGTGAGGGTACAGTGTGGAGGCTGCTGTTGTATTTTTGCCACTTCATAAATATTATTTCCTTAACCCACAATAAACCGGAGGGACTGGTTTTGTTTTCCTAGGCAGAGGGAAATTCAGAGAATAACGTTCACAATTCACAGTTTGATATTCCATTGTGGTAATTTCTCTAAACATGAACAGTACATTTACATTTTAAATAACCACAGACCTGATGTCGTTGCAGTGTAAACCTTCAGCAGACAGGGTGGAGCCATGAAATCTTTGTGTGAAGTTTTACAGTATAATTTCATTGCTGTCATAAAGCAGCAGTTACACATACTCACTGACCTCACCAATCCAGAGGAAGTACATATGGATTTAACAGTAATCTGATGTTAGTGGAGTGTTAATGAAGCATATTTCTGTTCCAGGTAACATCTGAGTTCCTGGTATCCAGACCTTTCTGCGGTAAAGGCTGTCTGGCTCGCTACAAAGGCAAATGGTCCCGCGTAGAGGTAAGATGGCACCAACCTGAAGCAAGACTGTGAATTGTTACATTAATATGTTGTCTAATAAATAGAGCCACAAAAAAGAAGAGCTTCTAAAAATACACATTTAACTGTTTTTATGTTTTTGTATTTAGATCACCAACCTGCATGGCAGCAGAGTGCTGGACATCCTGTTCATCGATGTAGGCGTGCAGGCTTCTGTGGAGGTGTTTGAGCTGAGAGAGATCCCACCGCCGTTCCTCAGTGACCTCATGGCCATCCCGCCACAGGTCAGCACTAATGATATGCTCAAAAGACATTTTTGTTACGTAATGGTACTACAGCTAGGGCAGCATCAGCCACACTGAGAAAATGACACCCAACAACCTGTGTGCAGGCTGTGAAGTGCTGTCTAGCAGACCTGGCTGTCAGTGTTGGATCCTGGACTCCAGATGCTGTCCAGTGGCTTCGTGAGAAAGTGCTCAACACCACAGACTGTAGCATGAAGGTAAACTGATGCATGTCTTTCCTAAACATCTAAACATCTTCGTTTTTTTTTTTTTACCTAGTTGCCCTCAGATTTGTTTTAGAATCACAAATGATGCCTTTAATAATCTCTATAAAAACAAATATCTGCATATGCATGCAGAAATCTGTAGGCAACAGGACAAAATAAGAGTATTGGAAGTGCTCCTGTTTCTTTTTGCAGCCAAAGTAGTATTGACCAATCACGTTTTAAACAGGTTGCATGCAGGTTAACACCCAGTGTGGAGAGCAAAAGAGGCTTAACGCGGGAATGAAATGCAATCTTTACATGCGGACATGTGAATATGCCTGCTTACTGGAATACAAATAATAACTAGCACACAGCAGATATACAGGCAAACACTTTATTTTACTATCTGTTCTACAGGTAACCCCTGAAGTATGAAGACATACATTGGTTTCGTTTAATTTAGATTTCTTCTTCATGCCCCTACACATAAACCTTTATATTTTCACCCAAGGTTGCCAAGGTAGATGACACCAAGCGCTGCATCTACGTCCATCTTTTCACTGACAAGAACTTCCATGACCCGGCTCGCAGCCTCAACCATCAAATGGCCCAGTCTGACCTGTTCAAACAGCAGCCAGATGTTTTCCTGACCAGCCACAGGTTTTCTGCCACCTTTATATTCACCTCACTGTCTCGTTTAAGTTCAGTCAAAATTCTTGTATTACATTAACACTATATTTCTTTTTTATTTTAATTTTTACAGCCCTGCCAAGATCTCCACAGCCACTTTATCCACAAAGACTCCCAGCACCAGTGACTTCACTAACGGGAGTCCAACGTCAACTTCTGTCCCATCCAAGCCTCATCTCAGGAGGGCTCTATCAGGACCTAGAGGAGGTGGAGCAGGCAACACAACCACCACCAGCTCCCCAGAGACACCATCAACCCTATCGTCTTCTATCCAGCTGCCACCATTACTAGAGCTGCCCTCAGCAGGTAATAAGGACTGCGGGAATCTTTACAGGCCTCATGGCAGCCTAGAAAATCATGAGTTTACATATCTGTCCTTCTTTTCAGGAAACAACATTGATGTCTATGTATCTGTGGCGTGCCATCCGGGCCACTTTGTGCTGCAGCCCTGGAGAGACATGTACAAACTGGTGGTGTTGATGGGAGAGATGATCCTCTATTACAATAAAACTGAAGAGAAAGCACTCAACATAGAGAAGAATCAGATATATGCTGCTAAAGTGGAGAACAGGTGATCTTAAATATTTGTGGTGCCTTCTTACTTTTTTCTGTCTGTAGTGGATACTCAGTAACAGGCCAAATGGAAGCTAGCTGCCTAAATATATCCACTCTTCCTCCCTCTGTCCCTCAGCTGGCACCGGGTTTTAGTTAAGGGAGTCCTGACCAATGGGTTGGTGTCTGTGTACGAGTTGGACTACGGTAAACATGAGCTGGTCAGCTGCACACAGCTCAGACCTCTGATCAAGGAGTTCAGACAGCTGCCGTTCCAGGGAATCACTGCTCAGCTGGCTGGTGAGTAGAGAGGACGTCCACATGGACACAACATGTTGGGCTTCTATCCTCCTCCTCTATCTATTCTAGTATCTCTGTGGTAACTCCTCAATGAGAGCAGTTAAGCTTCTTTAACAACAGCCTTTGGAGCAGAAGAGACAAAGTTTTGTTTTGAGACCAAAAATGGACTGAGCCTTGTTGGTTTTGAAAGAGTTGACTTCAGTATAAAATAGATCAACTTTTTTGGAGTCAGCTCCACCTCAACCTACTATGCATGCTCATGATTATGTAATGTAATATACATTTTCTTGCATAACTTATGTATTCACCCATTGTTTTTAGTAGATTTTGTCTGAGGAAAGTTCTGTACTATTTTCTGTAGTATTTTTCAGTAAGTCAAATTGCTGTATGCAACGATAAAACCGAGCCTGGGTGCCTTGTTTTAGCTCAATTTTAAGCAAAGTACTTTGATTAATGTGAATTCCACAAGTGCTTCAACAATTTCATGACAAAACTACCAACTCTCTATTTTCTGTTATCACAACTCCTCAGAGAAACACAATGAAAGTCAGCTTTGACCTCAGAGAACAAAGTGCCTATCTGCAGCTTCTCTGTGTAGCATTGAACTCATGGCGAGGTTAACCCCCACCCATGTCTCCCTGGCAGGACTGAAGCCGAGGCAGTGGTCAGAGGAAGCTTCCATCGTTTTCAGGAACCATGTGGAGAAGAAACCGCTGGTGGCCCAGCTGGAGGCCGTACAGGAAGCCGCTAATCCGTGGGACAGGAAGTTGACTGTCTTCCTGGTGGACACTTCGCAGGAAGAAAGGGACATCTGGGTGCATGACATCATGGCTGAATTTGCTGACGAGCTGACCAACGAGCTGTAGACAACCGAAGAAGTCTGACTAGCATAGCAGTCCTGTTGCTCTATGAAGACACTCTGAGTTGTGGATAGACATAATAGAAGAAGCTTATCCATCTTTATCTTTATCTATCTACCATGTAGGGGGCAGGAAGAAGAAAGGAATTAAAAATGAGGGAGAAGTGACAAGAAGAAGGGAAATTGCGATGTTTGATAGCATGTAGAGAGGGACTGGAGGTAAGAGGAAGGAAGAGAGGTGTTGTAGCCACTTGCTTGTGTTTTGGACTGTACATCGAAGGATGTTGTGATGTGATTTTGAGTGACTGCAGTGTGACTATTGGACAATACATCCATGCATGATGTTGGTCTAAACAACTACTGAAAACACACTTTCAGCACAGAGTAACAAACTGCTGAATCTATCCATAATACCCTCACAAAGATGTGGAAGTGATAACAACATGCATCGTTATAGCATTCGGTGCAGGCTTTAATCCAAAGCAGCATGTTACACTGCAACATTTAATGTGTGTCATCCCAGGGACGCCTCGGTACCCTCAACCCTGCCAATGTGAGCACCACGTTAAGTGCACAAAGTGTTAAAAATTAAATCTTCTCACATGCTAAGAAGACATGCATTTGTTTACAAATTCTGCTTTTGGCTGGTATTTCTCATTATCATTAAGTCTCCAATAGTTGGAGTAAACATTCCCCTAAGAGGAGAAGAAATAGGTGAGGCTGTAACTCATAGGAGGGACTAAATGTATATAATTTAATCAAGCTAAATGAAAAATTAAATTTCTGTACATGCTTAAATACGTTACGTGCATATGCATAATGACAAAGTTTATCCCTATCTGACCATCAAAACTGAGAAACAAATGATTAGACTGTTACACTTCTTATTTTCTTGTGTTATTTCAGACATTAGATGTTTTTAGTGTTGGTATATCCCAGTGCTGCCTATGACTGGGATTTTCAATTTAACTGAAAAAAAACAAAAAAAAACAAATGACACAGACACTTCCTCAGACTTTTGATTGTGCATTCCTAAAATCCCATGATGCATTGCTTCATCCATTTCTTCTCCTCTGTTCTGTTTCTTGTCTGACAGGACTTTATCTTCACCAGACACATGTGCTACAGATTTTTCTTTATTGTGCACATATAGTTTGATGTTAGAATAATAATACAATTATTTAAGTTACTAGTAGTGTTAAGATTTTAGATTTTTAAAAAGGAGATAAGTTCTAGTTTTGACTGGCACCAGTGCCACCATCAAACGTTGGCCCAATGTGGGACATTTATCTGAAATGTGACCTTTTCCTTCTGACGCACTTGCTTCATGGTTTTGGATGCACAAATGCTTATCCAGACAGTAGACCCGACAAAGCTCAAAGCTGCATTGTTGTTAACAAGTGAATTTAATTTATATTTAACTTATATTCTCTAGAATATGATAATTACTTTATCATTTCCGTTTTGTTAATTGACATGATCTGGAGGTAATAAAAGACTTGTTTGAGAGGTTTAAATGTGATTGGTCCATTAATTATTTAGTGTATTGCATAATACAAGAGTTGAGATGCTTAAAAACACATCACTTTGATTTCTTTATTAAAATAGCATAATGTTTCAGTCTTATTTACATGTTACAACACTGCAAAGCATGAATGTATCTATTAAAACTGTAAGATGCCAGAGATAGAAAGCATCATTTCCACTTCAACACAGTAGGCACACAATATGTTTGTAGATATGGACACCTAATATATAAACTTTGCCAAATTGTACATTGATTTAGTCTCAGTGGTTTTAACTACTTGAATGATTCAGATGTTTTAACGTATCCAGTCCTTGTCGGCAATGTTTCAGCGAATGGACAGCATCATCACAAACTCTGAAGGCAGAAAAAAACAGCAAATAATGTCACTGCTGAGTCAGTGCAGAAATACAAATGTGCCTGAAGTTATTCTCACCTTCAAAGTCAATGCTTCCATCTGCATTAATGTCCAGCTCCTTTAAGATCTCCTCCAGTTCTCCTTTCTTCAGCTTCTCCCCCAGCAATGACTTCACTGCCTCCTTCATCTCTTCCTGGTTGATCTTTCCATCTCCATCCAGGTCAAACTTTAAAAATGAGACGGACAAAATTATGAAAGATGAGATCATCCCACAACAGGGAAAACGGCAGCAATAGTTGTATAGCAAAAATAAAAGGAAACATAAATAAAATAACAGTATATAGAAACAAGCAATAGTAAGAAGAAATGTGATTTTTTTTTAACAGTTTCAGCAAGACAATGCATAATTTAGTATTACCACTTTAAACAATATTTTAGATTAACAAAAAAAATCAGTGATAAAAAGGTTTTTAATTCTGAAAAACAATACAAAATACGAGTAAAATACAATTTTTCTGTATAACTTGTAATTTACCTTTTTTAAAAACTATTTAAAATAACAAAAAATTACTCTTGTGTTTGAAAAAGGTGTTTTTCATTGGGAATTGGCCAAATTAACAGTGCAATTACATTTGTTTAAATTCATCACATCATTTCTTTTTTTTGCATCTATGTACTGAGATTATTAAACTTGGCTTAAGTTCTATTTAGATTTAATTTATCCATATTGCTACTAAACTTTATCTGATTTACTTTCTTCATTTGCTATAATCTCGTATTGACGTACTTCAGTCAACTGACCTGTACAAAGGCAGACTGGAGCTCTTTGAGTCCCAGCATGTGAGCAGTCTCTCCCATCATCCTGGGTCCCATCAGCTCAGTAAAGTCCTCAAAATCCATTAAGCCGCCCACTGTCCGGAGAAGACACGCATATGTAATCACCTTTTTTTTGTTGCTTTTATTCTTGATCTATTTTTAAATATAGCATGTCTTATTGACTCACTCCTCATCTTTATCTGTTGTACGATCTCCAGCAGCTCCATCTCTGTCGGCATGTACCCCATGGTCCTCATGCATTCAGCCACATCCTTGTAGTTCAGGTATCCATCCTGATCGTAGTCGAACTCTTTGAAGGCTTCTTGCAACTCTGGAAGAGAGGTAAGTGGTCACAAAAAGATTCCAGAAGTAGGTCATCTGATCAAATAAACACAGACTGGTTCAGAGTTTGTTCACAGTCTGCTTTCATGTAATCTAAGACCTGTGGCGATGGTACTTACCATCCAACTCTGCTTGAGCTAGCTCTCTCTCCTGCAGAAAAAGCAACACAACACAAATGACTTTCTGTGTGGATACTACAAAGCTATCTTGACACAAACTTTAGATAAAATTAAACTTTTTTTTTTTTTAAATAACTGTACTTGTAAAAAGCAGGCAGGATAAAACAACAAAAAGAAAGTTTTTAAATAGAGTCCAAAATGTAAAAGGTGATTATTTCCAAGTTGAATCGAGTGAGTATTTGGCAGAGCTCCTCAGTTGGATAACTGTAATTAGGTGTGGCATTAAGCTGCAGCTAATGAGCCACTAATACTGCAGACGCACCAGGCTTAGTGATGGCAGCTCGAGAAAGATCAGGGACAAACTGTGAGCACACTTCCTGATTTCCACCTCACTTCTGATGCTGATGTTTTAATAACTGTAACTGCAACTGGTAATCCGTGCCCGCTGTAGTATGGAGATTTATGCCTCTAATTCATATGAATGAATTGTTTCTAAGTCTTCAAGCTTTTTTCACGTATTATTTAAAGATCAAGGTGACTTAAATTGTCAGTGAGGAAAAACTTCATTTTCAGTTCAGCTGTATAACAAAATCAGGGCAAACACATTTCAATTCGAGTAAAGAAGACAGAGCTTAAAACATTTTCCAAAGTGTTTTGCAGTATAGGTTAATGGTCAAGAGGCCACAGCAGAGGTCAGGAGCCATAATCCCCTAGAATAAGAAGTCAGCCATGCAGATTTCAATGACAAAATGAGGGTGTTTGCTACTTACCGCCCCAAAAACACTGTTGAGCACAGAGTTGTACACTTTGTTCTTGCTCTCTGTGCTTTTCTTGGACTTCTTTGATGATTTCTTGGGTGCTTCTGATACTGACCCCGATGGGGACACATCTTTGCTACTACTAGAAATAACAGACAACATTTAAGTGTAAGTGCATATGCTTAAATGTCCACTTATCCACTTAATACATTTCAGCAGAGTTGGCATTGCTGCAGACCAAAAAGACAATTAAATGTTTGGTGGTGGGTCAATTTAAGTCTATGTTGGGGCCATGCAAAACAAGCACAAAAAATGCACGTATATTTGGAAAAAGTGAATTACCTTTCTGTTGCAGAAGACTCAACAGAAGTTGTCGAGGATGTCCTCTCTTCTGCCTTTGACATGCTGTGGACAAACAGTACACTGCATGTTAGTTTGTGGAAGCATATATGCATGCTAAAAATAAATAAATAAATAAATCACAGAAGCTTTAAACGGCTATAAAAGAAAAAAGCTGCAAGTGGGTCAGATCATATTAACCGAAACACATTTTACTTGGTTTTTAATTCTAATCTTTAGTCTCCAACATGTTAAATGCACGTCCAGCCCAGTCACCCAGCTTGCTTACCTTGTTTCCCTCTCCTAAATGGTAAAAAAACACAACAAGAAGTCGAGCCCTTCTTGTCCTCCTTGAGCCGTGCTCCACTCGAGATGTGAATGGCTGCACAGTATCCTGTCTGTTTTGTTTTTCCTTCTCCTCCTGGCCTCCTTCAGTCGTGGAGGCTTAACAGGTAATTACCTGGCAAAACATGCAGCCAACGATTAGAAAGCAGAACGTGGAGCAGCAGTGTGACTGACGTGCCCTTCAGGAGGACAGTGTCCTGCTGGTTCAGGCCCCAGCTTTAAGTGCTTCTATTCAAAATGCCTCTGATTTTTCACATCTGTTCTTAAACTTTGCAGACCTGCTGTATTCTGCAGTGAGAGCGTGTCTTCGACTGTTACTGTGTTTCTAGTGTCTTATTCATATCATACTTCAATTTTGTGAGGACAGACAGACACAATGAAAATTTTAAATGAAACTAGAATATTTCAATCTTGCATATAATTTCATACCAAAATTTGCTTTTTATTTCACTGTGATGTGACAATTATATGGTATGTAAAATATATTCTGACCATTTACCATCATGATATTGTTAACTGCCTATTACTGCAACAGGATTATGGAAAGGTCAATTGTTGACTTTTATATTGTACTTTTATTAATGCAATTTTTTTTTTTTTTATCATTAAACAGAAACAGAGAATAAGAAAGTTTGTATTGAATTGTTTAATTCAAAATATCGTTGTTTGTACTACTGAGTTTGGCATATCTTTTTTCTATGCCTTCATTGCCCTAAAATAATTGTATGGGCCGTTTTGTATTTATTTTATTTTTTCTAATTTTGTTTTGAAATTAATATTTGAGAAAACCACGTACACACATTGCAGTATATAAAAAGTCAAGTCATTCAACTTGTATTTCCGGTCAATTTGCATACAAAAAAGAAACACCTTTTTTTCACCTGATCTTTCCGCTTCTACTCTAGTGCAGGACATTTATCTTATTTTGTTTTTTTAAGAGTAAACTCCTGTACTGTGTTGTGTATTTATACAAACATTCGAGTACCAGTTGTGCTATTTGTTTTGTATTCGCTTTAAAATACGAAGGCATTCGAGCAGCATACATTAATCGGCTTTACCTGGCTACATTTGCATTGGGGGTAAGGAAAACTTTTTTATATTGTTATTTTATTAGTTAATCGACATAACCCTGTTTCCCAGTTCAGTGAGGCGTAAACTTAAGGTAGATTTAAGCCTCCAAGGTATTTTCAAGACACTTGTGGCTTGTTGTCAGTCCTTGAACGGTCACTTGCCGGAGCAAAACAACTGCTAATTTCAGTAGCATGGGTCGCCATCATGCAGCAGATGTTGTTATTGTGTTCTCCACCAGATGGCGCCAATGCTCGAGAAGCGTGATCTTACAATATCCATATAACTTAACATCATAGCAAAAATATGTTTTAATTTCCCCGTCACGCTCTCCCCTCATTAAATGTTGAAGATCAAATTGACAATGTTATGAAAGTGAAGAAATAATCTTACTAAATGTCATACATCTGTTGTCCTGAGGAAGTGTCATGGCCCCTCTACTTATAAGTAGGTGAATCATGCAGTTGTAAAATCCTTGTCATGAATTCAGGTAGATGACTAGTTGTAAAGACAGATATCCATTTAAAGAATTTAATAGTGTAAAACAATTTGAAAGCTAAATATTTTCGCTGGAAAAGGCAAGTAAGTGTATGGCGTAGTACAAAGTTACAATATAATCTAGCTCAGATGTTCATTACAGGACTGAATGCTGCAGTGAGCTCTTTCTCCACTAGAGACCGCCAGAGCTCTTTTACTCGTTTTGTTAAGTTTGTCACCGTAGTATGAAAAAAACACACCGGATCCTACATGTTTCACAACTGCAAACTTTTCGGTCATTTAACATCGTATATGTTTAACTACTGCAACTGTCTTTGCAACTTCAATAAATAATATGATATTTTCTGATGTCTATTGTCTACGGAGCAGCGTCTGTCACGTGACCGAGGCGGGTCCCTCCCACTGCATTATGAATCTTTAGCTTTTTATATAAATGCACACATTTTAAACATCTGCATGATATTCAACTGTTAAAACATTTAGGAAAAATGTATTTCTCTTACGAAGTGTTAAAATGTTATTGAAGACATTACTCACCATATGAACCCTCACTGAGACTGACTGTACGGAGAATGACTCTGTTACCGCAAACGCTTTGGAGGTATCGCTTCTCGGCCTTTTGGCTAAGATCAAGTGTAGTATCTGTTCTTATCAGTTTAATATCTGATACGTCCCCTACCCGGGGACCATATATTAAATTGATTTTTGGAACAGGGAGATGGAATAGGGGCTTGCTCCGTCCACTCCACGCATCGACCTGGTATTGCAGTACCTCCAGGAACGGTGCACCCCCTGTCATTGTTAACATTAAATAATATGAGCTCTAGATGATAGTGATGATAATATGATAGAAAACTACTCTGTAATAGTGGTAAACTACTATAATATGTATTGGAGAACACCCTTTGTACACTTAAGTATTGATATATCTCTGGGATGCAGATGTGGATGAGTCAAAGTTAAATAATCCATGGAAATAATTATTGAGTACAAGTAAATAAAAATGTTGTGTTTGTTGTCCTTCTCGGAAAAGAATAATCGAAGCACTTATGATCGTGATATATTTTCTTGTTTTTTTGTTCGCTTGATAGAGAGAAGCACAGAGGTAAATATGCCCTTAGAAACTCAATGCGCCTTTCCAGTCCAGCAGGGGGCAGTGTGTCAATTGGCCATGGGGAGAGAAACAAGGAAAACAGGAAGTCGTAGTGCTTTTGTTTTTACTTTTCTTCGATTTTGCATTAGGACCCAGCAACTATTAACTGTAGTTTGATTAAGCTCTGTCTTATGTGAACTTTGATGGAGGTTAAATAAATAGAATTTGTGTTTTTAGGTTTTATTTGAAATCAAAATACACCAATGCATGCTGGGAAATGCACTAGATATTCTCAATGTAAAATATAAATAATCTTTCTCAACCTTTGCACAAAAGTGTTTCTTCTCTGGTAAATTCTGTAGTCTTCAGCGCCTTATAGACTCTAGTAACACTGTGGCACTGAGATGATCTAACCTCTACTAATTCCCCAATGTGGGAATCTTGACTGCATAAAGAGCATGAAAAGTAAGTTACGTGTGTATTTGTAATCATGGCTGCACGAACTCGGGTTGAAGGTGATTTTCAGTAAAGCTCACAGTCTTGTCACTTTTTAATACGTCATTTCACTCTTTCACCACTTGGGGGAGACAGTAACAACACTGTTTAGTCTTTCACTGTTGAGAGACTGTCTGTCCTCCCAGTCACAAGGCTTTACCTACATGCTTTTTATAAATTCCAGAGCAATCATTTTTTCACACTTGAGTCCTCATGGGACATTTTCTAATAGCTCTAATAGTGAGTGATGAAGCTCAGATCACTCTTTATGTGGGAAAAATCTCACACAATCCTTTGCTTTATTAGTATCCCACTCACTGACATTACGGGAAAGACATGACTACAGCTGAATCCAAAAAAACTTTATTTATAAAAAGGAAATAACATGAGAATAAACAACAACTTAACAGAAAACTACATAACATGATTATTTTTTCATAACATAAATTTGATAGGGTACAATTATGTTTCGTGTCAATACAAGTTTTTCCTATATCTTGCAATTTATTCAGAAAAGTGAAGGTTGTTTGCATGCCTGATTTGCTGCTTTATTCTTCATAATGAAAACAGTTAACAGTTACTTTTTGAAGTATCTTAATGATTAAATATACATCGGAACTTACTTCTATATGATGTAACCTGGGAAGGCATTGTTCTGTTTGTAGCACTTTTTTTACTTAAAGGCACCAAGTTATAACTGGAAAATTACAACACAGTAACAGTGTGTCTAGTGGAATAATACCAATGAATGCAATACCTTAAGTACACAATGTTATTTTTTGAACTCATACGATGACATTAAGGCATGTGGTGTAAAACAATGCAACGTCATACAGGATGTTCAGTCAGTCATTACAGTAATTTCCGTGTACAGCTTCCCCATCTAGTATATACTTTGCTGTTCATAAATCCATTGTCTTTTTTTTTTTAACCTCCCACCCTGTTCTCTTGTTCATTTCCCTTCATATTCCCCTTGCCCCCCCATCCTCATCTCACACCCACACCTTCGCCTTCCCACTGCCATCGGCTCCATCTCGACCTCCACAGCAGCCGGTGCCCAGGCCGCGGTGCTGGGTGGCGGGCAGGTTCTTGTACACGGCCCGGCTGTACGGGATGAAGCACAGGCCCAGCTGGAGGTGTCGGGCTAGACGGCAGTATGCGGCCAGAGCGAGGACCAGCAGAGGGGTGACCAAGAGGAAGCCCACAACCAGCAGGGCCACGCAGCCTCCGTCAGTCAGCAGGTCTGAGCAGTAAGGGGTGGTCCCGTGAGGGCGCACCTGGGAAGATGACAGGAGGAAGTAGGCAGCTGGATTAATATGGCGGTAGGATTTTTTGTTCTAATTCACCTTGCTGTGCACATTCACACCTGGAGCTGAGGACTGAGGTTAAAGGTCATGGGCAGCTGCAGAGAAACTGGGCCTGCAGACTCAGTTGTCTTCCTCACAGACACAGTAAACTGCTGTGTTGTTTGATATACACTTGCAAATTATTCTGCACACATGCATGATAGAATTAAGTGTGGGCCCTTTCCTGTATTGATATCTGCCAGTTGTGGTAAAATTTAGGCATCTTTTTTTTTTTAATCTTTGCACATATAGAGCATCAGTCATTTAAATACTTCTATGAAGTGCAGGACATAATAGATAAGGGCATCAGATGACGTGCTCTATGTGGTATGTGTGTCTGGACAGACACCAGTTGGTAGAACACACACACTCTCACGTGCAGTGGATAACAACATTTTACTTGACAAAAACAGGATAAATCAAACAGTTGGAACTTGGTCAAGTCTGCTGTTAATCAGTACACACTGACTGTGAAAGTGTTGCCGAGCTGAAGACTGGGGGAGTGGGAGAGGATGTAAAAGGGTCAGGATTTGAGTGTGGGGGAGGAGCAGAGAGACAGCAGGCCTGAATCATCCTTATCACCGCATGAAGGCTGAAGTGAACACTCTGACTGCATGAGGAAAGTGCAAAGTAAAAACGTTTTGTAGGACAGAGAGGGGGGAAGAGTATCATTGCCAGACTTTTTACACAAAAGTACTGAAATATTGTGATTGCACCCTGATAGGTGTAGAATTACAGCTGTTCAGAAACACCGTCCAGCTGGAGGTGTACAATACATGACGTATTGAGGGAGGCAGGGGAAGATTTGATTTAAACTGCAGTATATCCTTTTAAAACTGTGGGTGAGAGGAGGGAACTTTAAGGATTGTAACAGATAAGACTCACAAGTATGCCTGTGTTTGTTTTATTTTATGAGGACTCCTGTATGGCTTCAAAATTCAGTCGGTATTATGGAAAAATACCTGAAAAAATATCTGAATCAGTATTTTGCTCTAATATATTTAAATGTTGCCTGCTGTATCTGAAAAAATTGTACTTATTCCACCTGTCTTTCTCTACTTTTTCTTCTCACCCTTTTTTTTTTTTTTTACCTCCCCCTGTCTCCATCCTTTCCAGGTCCTGCTTAATCCCTCTCTAAGCTGCTGTCACATGAGGCCTAATTGTGAGAGAACAGGAGATCAGAGAATCGAGGTCTCGCCGGTCATTAAGGCGGCTGTCGGCCTATAGAAACGCCATCGGTACGCATTAAAGGTCTCTGAACCGTGATGGCATTTTGGGGTAGCCCCAGGTTAATGCAGTGGTTCCCGTTAATTATCTGGAATAGTAACCTGCCACTGTTTGGTTCATTAGGGGAAGTGGCAGGAAATAATGAATAACACAAAAGCTAACGTGTTTTGCAGCATTAGTTATGTCACTTATTCAGCTATTAAATGATGTTTTAATGATCACCGTTAAATTGCCCTCATAATTTTTTATGAGTAATCTGTCCAAAGATCAGTGCCCCAGATTGATGCAACTTTAAAATGTATCTATCAGGGGAGCATGCTCCTGGATCCCCTCAAGAGGGACCAAATATCACCCATCACAGGCCCTCAAAACTGTAATGTAACACTATTTTTTAACAAACCAACCGTCCTTTAATCCCCGGCCATCTACCAAACAGTCTAAAAGTTTGGGGCTTTGGCTCCCTTGACTCCTGACCCCTTGGCCCTTCCAGTTCTTCATCTCCTCAACATCTGAGAGAACCCTGGACTTATCTGATTATAAAACCTCTCATCACTGATGGAGCCAAACCCCACCCTAAGCTCCAGGCACAACTATTTCAAACTTTCAGATCAAAGTTAAGAGATTAGGACTTTTAGATGTTTCATAAAAAGATGGTATAACCATCTGTTTCTCTCATCTTTTGTTTAGATTAGCAAGTGTACATGTAAACATTTATCCATACCGACATGAAAACACGTTTTTTACTCTCACAGCACTGAGCACTGAACTAGCTTCAGGATGCTGAGGTATATGACTTTTCCTGCACAAAGAAATCAAATTAAGGTACGGCCTTATTTTTGAGGGAAAATATCATGTCAACTATGTGTAAATGATGTAGGACGTATAAACAGGAAGTAAAGTGAAACCCTGCTGTAAAACCCCACATTTACACAAAATTTCTCTTTGTTCTTGTTCAATAAATGCTCCCACAGGTTAAATAGGAAGCCTGAGCTAAGATTAAAATAGTTTAAAGAATTAATAAAATAAGTTTTGCAAAATGCTGCTTGTGTCAGACGAGAGCCTTACAGAAAGAGACAGAGCCTCCTCTCTCACACATGAGACTCACACTGACGGGTGCACCCCTCCCTCAGTCCCCCTTTCTTACCGTAGAGTGGCACAGGAAACCAAACACCACCATGACGATGGCTGGTGTCAGGATGGTGCCGAACACCAGCCCGGCGAGGCAGGCGTTGATTGCTGCGATGATAAGGTTCTGAGCCGTCACCAGCACCGAGCAGGCCCAGCAGTCCAGGGACCCCCGCAGCTCCAGGGGCGCTTCGCTGCCCCCGCCGGCGCTCTCAGCCGCAGAATACGGGGGAGGCACGACCACACGGGAAGGCGTCTCTCTGCCTCCGCCCACAGCAGTGGTGGAGGCCAGGGAGTTGGAGTGGTGCAGATGCTGGTGGTGGTGGTGGTTGTTGTGGTGGTGGTGGTGGTGGTGAGGCGGCAGCTCCTCAGACAGGTCTAAGGCCTGGTGGTGGGCCCCCTTCTCTAGAGTACCAGCCATGCTCATGGTGAACTGTGGGCGGAGATGGAAACAGATATTTCATTAACACCAATGGCGGACTGCTAGTCAGCCCTCATTAGCATATGTGCAGGATATGTTTTATGGAAAACCTGTCTTAAGAGACTGGATGAGAGCAGCAGTCTGGTCTGATGCCATTACACAATCCTCATAATCAAAGGTCTTCTAAGTCTTCGTGGCTCTGGGTTCACTGAGAAGTTCGAGGTTTATCTGTCAGGAAGCGAGCCATGTGATGCTGCCAGTGAGATGATGCTTATCAGAGAGCTGATTGTTAAAAAGGAAAGGGGCCATAATTGCTTTTTGATGCCCGTTACCCTTTATCTCTGCTAAACAAACTACAAAGTGTCTGTGTGCAGCCGTGTGCTGGTGTTTACACGTGTTGTCATGTCAGATGCAGATTAGAGCCGGAGCAACATACAGGCCGATGTCAGGCCGTCAAAGGGAAATTAGTATCTACCAGTATAGTTACACAAATATCAAAACCTTTTTTTACAGAACATACAATGCAGAAACCACTGTGATGATTCAGAAATTATTATTTATATTATTGTCTTATTTAAATGGTTAGCCCTTAACTGATGATTAAATACTGATGTTTATTACCTATTGATTTTCTAATGTATCCTTTCTACAGTTGGCTGACAGTTTAATACATTGTATAATACATACATATTAAATATTCCTTACTAGGTATATACTGAAGAAATATCCCTTCTGACTACCTTTGCATCATTAAATCCATTAAAAAGAACTTACAGGAAAGGCCTGTTTTTATTTTTGCTTTAAAAAATCTATGTAGTTTTTAGTGATATATTAGAAATGTTTTCCTTTAAAATTAGTATTACCATTCTCTCTTAAAAATGAATTATATTTTTAAATATTGAGGTCAGGTTCTCTGAAGATGGTCCTGCCTTGATCCCTGCTCTGCTAATGTTAATTCATTCAGTTTTAAGACAGATTTAAATTGGTGCGCAGCTGTGTATGGGACAGGATATCCTCACTTCGCAGAGGTCAGGAGACAGGGACGCCCCAGTCAGATAGGGGACATCTCTGAGAACCCAGTCAGCTGCCAAAAAACCACAGTAATGGAAAAATCACACTAGCAGTGACAACCGGTTAGTTCATAGTTGTACTTTGTTGTATGTGTGCCACATTGAAGTGTCCCAGTGTGACAGACAATAATATAATCAAATAGTTGTTCAGATATTCACCCCAGATTGTGCTTTTACTTCATACTTGCTGGATATCTGAGCTGACAGTTCAGAACGGCACGGACCAGGCTATCCTGGGTGCTCCCATTGTTTATGGTCCACTTGTGATTCCCATTGTTATCCCTGTTTTAAGGTGGAAGGTCACATAGGAAGGCCTGGCAGGAAAGTGTGTGAGGTGACTCATTGTGCCCCTTACTGAAAATACATTCAGGCTCCCCACCCATTTTACTCACTGTTCTTATTACGGTGTGAAAGCATTTCTGTGAATAACACGTCATGTCATTGTATGCCTGAAATGAAGGAATTCCGAATCAGGGAATATTATGCAATGGAGTTCATGAAGGTGCGGAGTCGTGGCATTCTCATTCGCTTCTCATTTTGATACTAAACTCATCATGTGTACATGACATATATATGTTAATCTAGGTCTTGGATGCTGCAGGGAGATTTTCTATTGTTCAATGATTCTGTTATTCTATTGTTTGGAACAAAGCAGCTGAGATAATTAATTCCATGTCTCTTAGACCTCCTATACTGGATGTGCATAGCAATAAAAACCATCATTTAGCCTCTGTGCACTGTAAGCAGTTAAATGAAGACATGGGGTGCTGAGACATTCAGAGTGATGCAGCTGCACTTGTACTCACATTGTGCTGTGAGGCACGGTAGGCGTCTTGCTGTTCGTCCTCCAGCTTGTTGCTGCTTTTCTCACTTCTCCTGAATCCAGTTAGTCCTCGATGCACGCGTTCTCCCCTCGAAGCCTTCTTTTTGTTGTCTTTTTATCCCTCCAACTCCCCACTCCTCTCTGTGGTGAAGTTGAAAGAGCTCTTGGTGTGTTTTGGAGGTTCCCCTCTAAAGCCTTATCTCTTAGTGGTATGTTGGCCTCCTGCAGCTCTGGTCTCCTGCTGCTTCTCCTCTCCACTATCCAGACGTGTCAGTGAAGCTGATAAGGCTACAGACACTGTTTTCTTTTCCACATGCAACCTAAAACTCATCCACTGTTGCTATGAAGCAGTAATACAGAGATGCTCCTTTCTCAGTGGCTGTGCACAACTTAACTCACAGTTGCTGTGGTCTTTGTCTTAAGTATGTCAAACTTGTGTCTGTCTGCCCTCCCCTTCGCACCTCCCCATCTGATTGAGTCCACGCAGTGCCGTCTCTCCTTCCCTCCCTCCTCTTGTGCTCCCTGCATCCATCCCACTCTCTCTCCACCCACCAGGCTTATCAGACCCCAGCCTTCTTCCAACAGCTCCTCTGAGCACATGCATTCCACCTCACATAACCAGGACATGCTACACCCCCCTCACCCTGTCTCTCTGGCAGTGGGGGCTGGGTGTTGCGTGTTGGGGGTCAGAGTGAGGCGGCTTGCCTGATAAGTTGAGGTTCAGGAGAGCAGAAAATAAGGGGGGAGGGCGGCTGAGGCAGACTTGTAGTGAGAGTTGTAGAGAGTGGACCCCCTGGTACTGAACACATGGTCAGCTTGTTTATTTTGGTATTTTTCTCTTGTTTAAATGTCCATCTATTATTTTTAGATGGTCACGTGAAAAGGAAGTCAAGATGCACTGACACAGGTTTGACTTAAACCGGAGCATTTCTTGTTTCAGACTCTTAATGCTCTAAAATAACTTTAGATTATCATCCTCTGTGACTTGTGATGATGTGATTTTCTTCACATTTGACTCATATATTTTGTAGGATGAAAGCCAGGCTTAAGGTTTGTTGGGAGCCTCCACCTCATATACCGGAGTTGCACATGGTTCTTAGGGCCACTTTGGGCTTGTCCTTCATGCTTTTATCACCAGCCAGGACAATAAGAAAACTTAAATTTCCACCTCCACCATCTGCCAGAGCCTAAATCTGTGTGCTTTGGTGAAACAGCGCCCCCTCCTGTTGCATGCTGTAAGGGACTATGTCTGCACTGTGCACCTGTGAGGGTGCTAGTCTGTTGTGTGGATCTTAGATTTGCTTTTCCCTCTTAGTGACCTTTAGAGAAGAGGAAATTGTGTTTTCAGTCTGTTTCCTCCTCTTGAAGGACATTGTCTCTAAACGCTATGTCACCTTGCCACTCTGAAAACATCCTGTTGTTTGGACTTGACAAAGCTAAACCTTCAGCTCTGAAGTACTAATCATCCACATTCATGGCAAAATATTCTGAATGGTTGATTTTTAGGTTAGTTTAACATTTTAAATCTGGCTAAAGAAAAATAAAGACACAGCCTAGGATGTGTACGTTTGAATTAAATATTGACTCAGATGTCTCTGTTTTATGAAAATGATTTAAAGGAAATTAAACAGCCAATTTGAAGTTTCATTTATCATATCAAAGTCCTGTTTGAGAAAACCAGCCACCTCAATAAATCAGCCTTTTTGGTAGGGCTTAAATGTAACCATAAAAAAAAAGTAAAAAAAAAAAAAAAAAAAAAAAAGATTGTATTTCCTGGCATGATGTATGAAGCTCTTGTTAAAAAAAAAAAAACTAAAGCAACTTTAAATACTCAACTCATTATTATTCAATTTCTTGTTTGACATAACTGTATCTTAATTAGAATAAATGTAATTCATTGTCTACAAAAACTGTAAACCATAATAACTGAATTGCTTTTAATATACTGTGTCAGAAAAAAAGGCAAATTGATGCAACAGAAATTATTTCTTAGAACATATAGCTTCATGATTATTGTAAGAGTATTTAATGTCATTTCATTAATAAATACTGGATAACTTATATTGCATGCAACCTGTGTGGCAACATTAATTTATAGACATATAGCAAAAAAAGTACAATGTTAATGACTGATCGTGTCTGATGAATTAACTTTTTCACATTCCTTTTCTTACATCCAGTTTATTATTCATGTTACACTTGTTCGTACATGTATAGCTATATGTGTTGGTCAAACTGAAACGACTCCAGGAAAACACTCAAAAGTCTTATATATTATACATTTTATGAGAAATGTCTTTATTAAGCACACTGAATGCCTTGCTGTTTAATTGTGCTGTACAAATAAACTTGCCTTGCCTTATGTGTATATTTTAGTTTTTTTGTTTGATGTGTGAGTCCAATAAACGAATGCATAAAACCTTGGGTTTCATAGCAGTTACGTAATGTTGCGAAGCCCGGCAAAAGACGTCAATCTGCCCTGTTTACAATATATGATGACATATGCACGCACTATCAGGAGATGAATCCAGATAGAAGCTGGAATACAGGATGAGAAAAGGAGGATGAAGTAACCAAGTACAAAGATATCAAGCAGGGAGTAATCAGTGATAAAAGATCAGAGAGCCAGCTAAATAACTGCTGGTGTCTGATACTGATTTCTCCCTTTCCCTTGAGCTTGTGATGTTTGTTTACTTCCAGCCCTTTGGTCCCCATACACGTCTCCTCTGTGGAAACTATATAGAGATTTGTTTCTTCATGCAGCTAAAATGTAGGTCTGGCACAACAGTATTTTCATATGTGCAACATAGTGCTGAGGGGCCTATTATTAATATATGGACTTGTCTCACTTTAGGCGATTTTAGCCTTTCATTGTTGTCATTGAAGTCTTTGATATGGCTGTGCTGTCAGAAGTTCACATCAACCCCCCACCCCCCTTTGGGAAGGTGCCATAACAGATGCACAATGAGAGCACCATAAACAAACTTCAGAGTTTCTCCACCATGGCCACCTCATGTATTGATTGCACTGCCAAAGTATTTTGTCTTCTGTGAAGCGAAGAGCATTCCTCCTCTCATCAGCACCTGACTTCAGCAGGGTGGACGGCCGGACGACGGATGTGATCTTCCTGTGTGGTTTCAAGCAGGATTTCCTTCAGTCTGTCCAGTAATATGTGCCCTCTAACTTGACCTGAGGACACAGTGACCTGCCAGCGCTCCGTCACTTCGCCCGGGAACACTGACAACTTGCAAAGTTATGTCTAGAAAGAAACCACTTTCTGATTCCCTTCTTAATAATGTGTTAGAGTTTATACAGTATCATGTTTAACATACATCCTAACACAGTTTAGTAGATATATTTATTAAAGTGTGGTCCAAGAGGGATAGGGATACATTGCCTATTGATTGTTACCTAAATAAAAAAAAAAGAAAACAATCTGTGTTCTGCTTGAATTTTAAAGTGTTTTTTGACTTGACTGCTTAGTTAGGAAACTGAAGTCCGAGCAGCCTTGTGACAGCTTCCTGCTATTTCCTGCTCTGCTATCTGTGAAGTTTGGCTGCGGGGACAATGTCCTTCCTTAGTCCTGGATGTTTAAGTGGAAACTTTTTCTGTGGACTTCAGCCTTTATTTTTTTCACAAGCATATCTAACAATAGCAAGCTCCAGTTTAGGACGTGAGTGACAAAGCTATGACAGGGGTTTGGCACAGCTGAGGGATATGACTTGTTATTGTATAAGTGGAATGTAGATGAGATGGATGTGGGCGTTGACACATTTAGGGGGGTGAGTTAGATAGAATTTTGACATTTTGCTCATAATGTGCTTCTAGACAACAACAGACAGCATGTTTCGCATTTTGGGGCCCTTTTAGAAAAATTTACTTTTGAGATTTTTTTTTTCATTATCTATAGTTTTCTGGATTTGTTATTATTATTATTATTTTTTTTTTTTTTTTACACAAAGCAATAATAGGTATCAACACACAACAACAAGGAGTCAACAAGTTTCTGTATTTTTATCTTTTAATTATTTTGATTAGAAACATTATGACTTGATTTTTTTCAATTTTTGGAAATCTCAAAAACGTGTTTCCTGTTCTGTTTCAAAAGATTTCACCATGACACACGAATTTGGGGCATTTAAATTTTTTTTCGACCTCTTTGTGAAAACCAAATCATCATATGATAGTATGACTTATTTTTTCAATTTTTGGAAATCTAAAAAAAAAAGTGTATTCTGTTCGGTTTCAAAAGATTTCACCATGATATGTTTCACAGGGCTCTAATAAAGCAATCCTATGAATTATGGGCATTTTAAAAATGTTTGACCTATTTCTGGAAAAACAACGCAGTAACGTAGTGTAAGAGCCATTTTGTTTGTTTTGTTTATTTGGTCATTTGTCGCCTACCACCAGGTGGAAAAGGGCACTCATTATGACTGGCGTGATTGGTTGTTCAATTCACCTGGGTGTCACTGAGTGTGAGTGAGAGGCCAGGGAAGAAGACAGTTTTTGACCTAACCCTATCCCTAACCCTTGGCTCTGAGCGGATGTCAATATGTTCCTCGTCGCTTTCGGAGTCGGAAATCTTCCCGAACAGTAAACATAAACAAAGTGAATCGAAAAGGTAAGCCACCTGTCACGTTGGGCTATCGCGCGCACTCATACAAAATGAGAGAAAGTAGGACCCAAGTGATAATGAGGCGTGATTTTGCATACACCGTTTTTTGTGATGCAAATAAATCACTCTTTTGCACACGTACTGTGTTGTAGTGTGGAAGAAAAACGCGTTTTTTCCTGACTACGACTTTCACCTGGACCAACACTGGACAAGAACTCTGCTCACAGGACATTGTCAGGGGTAAGTCAGCGAAAATGCACGACACTGGTTATGCTGATGCCACACAGATTCATGTTAAATATACCGAACTATCCTTTTAAAAACTTTGGTTTGTGAAAAATAACACTTACGTGGTTTGTCAAAATTAAACAACGTAAGTGGCATTGAAACTGTGGAACTTTAGCCCTAAGCCTATAGCCTTACGTTTTTTTTCCGACGGCTGAAATTTCGAACGTCCCAAAATCTTGTTTTAAGGTCCTTTCTGCACAAATAATCCTACTGGCTGTTATAAGGAGGCCCTAATCTAGCCATTTCAAGCGTTTCTAGCCCTTCGAAAATTTCATGATTTTTGACCAAAAACGTAAGCCTATAGCCTTACTTTTTTTTTCCGAC
>JAOWBC010000935.1:4591684-4611068 GCA_028566105.1 Hypoplectrus providencianus | reverse complement strand
TGAAATTTCGAACGTCCCAAAATCTTGCTTTTAGGTCCTTTCTATACAAATAATCCTACTGGCTGTTATAAGGAGGCCCTAATCTAGCCATTTCAAGCGTTATTAGCCCTTCGAAAATTTTATGATTTTTGACCAAAAACGTAAGCCTAAAGCCTTACTTTTTTTTTCCGACGGCTGAAATTTCGCACGTCCTAAATTCTCATTTTTAGGTCCTTTCTGCACAAATAATCCTACTGGCTGTTATAAGGAAGCCCTAATCTAGCCATTTCAAGCGTCTTTCGCCCTTCGAAAATTTTATGATTTTTGACCAAAAACGATATACTACAGTATGACGTTTTTTACCATAACAGGTAAATGTTCCCTTTTTCCAAAAGAACATTTTTTCCTACCCCAGTTTTTGGACACGTCATAATATTGGTTTCATTAGCATAGCATACTATGCTGCTATGTTGCATCACCAAACTATAATTTTTAGCTTATTTTTTGTTGAATGTTTAAACTTGAACTACTTTGATAAAAACTCAGTTTGCTTTTGTATTCCGTTTTCAGATATTATGTGATCAAGAAAGTTTATCAGTAGAGACATGAGACCGGGTCCACTCATCCCTAGATTTATCAAAAAGCGTTTATTATTAATAGTCATAGTAATGTCACACAAATTCACAAGTGTTTAAGACATGTCTGGCTCAGTTTGGTGTGTGTGTCTGCAAGTATGTCTGTGTGAACTCTCTAAACAGTGCAGTTATAAATAAATGACCACAAAGAGAAGGAAAAGGGTAAGGTAATATTGCAACAGGAAAAATAGAATTCTCATTTTAAGAAGATGAACAGAAAAAAAACTTTGTTCAAAGAGAACATTTAGCACCATCTATCCCGTTATCATATTCAACAGATAATATCATAAAATCATTCAAATCTCATCTAAAAGCCCCCTACATAAAACAAAAATCTCAAAACACTTTGGAAAAAAGTCTTTTTTTCCTTAATGAGCATACAAACACAGCATTCCATTAGTCATCTTCTCTACGTGAGCAGTGTGCCTATTGTCTACAGGAAAGGTGGTGTTATATTCAAGATAAAGATATCATTTAATATATATCGGGAGAAAAAGGCAGGAGTCATAAGAGGCAAGCACCAGAGAAACAGCAGCCTCGACTCCCGTGGACACACGACCCCCACATTTCAGTTCTTACAGAGCAATCGGTCACTCTATAAAATAAACAAGAAAAAAATCGCAAACTTGTACAACCCTATTAAAAAGGGAGAACATTGATATCCAATAAATAGAGTAAACATTTTAAATTAAATGTACAATGCCAAAAAAATAATAATCCAGGAATACTAAGTCTGCATATTGAAAAAAAAAAACAATCAGAGGTACAACACACAAACACCAGATGGCAATGATTTTTTTTCTTTCTTTTTTGAAGAGAATGAAGAAATTAATAAAAAAAAAAGACCTGATGGCGAATGACAACTGAATATTGATCTTCAGAGGAAATAAAAGTATAATTCATACAAACACAAGATTTACAACACATACAAGAATCTGAAAGATAAATGAAATCCCCCCAAAACAACCAAAGTCATTAAAACCCGTATGTTTTGAAGCATTCCAAACATTTGTATTTTTTAAATTCTTAATGCTTTAGAAAAATGCTCATATCTCTATTATTAGTATTTTTCATTTTCTCTCTTTTCTAAATACAAGGCCAATGTGGTATATATCTAGGCTGATCTAGTTTAGAAAAAAAACAAACAATAAATTATTTTTTAAAAAAGACAGCACCTCACAAAAATTGCAAACAGCATGTACAAATTTCAGTATTCAAGACAACAACAACAGAAACAAGTTCTCTCTGGTACTGACAGAAACACACTTTTGAAAGCATCAACCACCCTCCGCAGTTTGTTCAACTGCCCCTGGGTCAACTGCATTGTTGCCAGGGTGTCTGGTTGAAAGCACCATCTGAGAGTAAACTGGTATTTTATTGGCGGCTTGGTATTTCTTTTTGTAAACAGTTATGGTGAGTAAACTTATTCAACTGGCTGTTCGGCAAGTATTAGCAGTAGTAGCAAAAATGATTTTAAATAATGTAAGGGTAAGATGAAAACCAAAGTGAAACTGTGTCTTTTGTCCTGGCTTGCAGGAGTTTTGGTTATGGCTGAGGAGATGCAGGAGGGGAGCTCTGTCACCGGGGCGAGGACGACTGGTGAGACACAACATAAAGGAATTTAATTATTTTTCTCCATTAGTGACTTGGAAAATGTCCAAACAACCTTAACTTTTTTTTATTTCAAGTCTGACTGGCAACTTAAACAGCAGTAGGATGAGGAAATCTGAACAGAGGAACGTATTTGCTTACCAGGCTGAATGAGTCGTATGTGTTCATGAGCTCCTCTATGCGGTACTGCTCCAGCACCACTACGTTGTTCAGGTTGGGGCTACGTTGACGTGCGCAGTCCTCACAGTGAACCACATACACCTTCCTGCTGTTGTTCTCACTTGTTACAAACAACAAATTGAACACCTCCACCTGTAACAGATGAGAGAACAGGTTGAGAAATGTTCAAAATGATATCTGTGAGAAATGATATAGATATATCATTTCTCACAGACCATTTTTCCTGCCTTTTGTTTAGAGGGTTAGTCAGTTTAGTGTCTAAACCTGATCCTGTTTCACAGTGGAAAAGAGGGCAGTGCAACTCAATTATTGCTGCCTTTGGGACGACAAAAATGTCCAAAAAAAAGTGGCTGGCGTGCATATATTTTTGCAGGAAAAGTTTAGCCGCAGTGTAACTCTCAGCTCATGTCTTATGCACTGCCAACATTGTATTTTTGTGGGGACTGAGTTAGACCTTACTAGCATTGGTATGCATCCTGTTGAAGTATACACTGTTAAACCAAGGTGTTTCATTTGAACATCCCTTTGCACCATTCAGTATAAGGCAGAAAGTTTTAAAACAGCACCACAAACTCCAGCCTTTGTGACAACTAAGGTAATTCAAAAGCCCTACCTTGCTCCACACAGGATGTATTGTATGGCTGCTGTAGCCAATTGTACCATAGTTTATATCACTAATATTTGATAATTAGAGACTGGCGGTTACTCACGTCGCACTCGTTGCAGTAGTATGCAGGCTCGTCCTTGACCCGACTCTGATAGGAAAGTTTCTTGCCGTCAGCCACCAGTTGGTCCCTCAGGATCTGGATGTGCTTCATGGACTGCAGCAGGCAGTGTCTGGCAGGGAAGGAAGGAGACAATCATTTATATAAAGTAACCAGCCTAAAGTTACATTATAAACGCAATCGAATATAATATTAGACTCGGCGTACAGACACATTTTTATTTATCTCACTGAAGGCTGTTAATTTGTTTTTGTTCAGTTAGAGTGAACTCACTTGACCATCTTGAAGGTGTCGGGGTCAGTGATCTTGACAGTGCGGGCCACGTTCCAGGACACATGGATCATGGGGACGATGGATTTAACCTTCTTTACTTCGTTCCATTCAAACCTCTCCAGGGCCAGCTGGTACTGGTAAGCTGTACATGAAAGATGATGAACACTGGTTGACAAAATATTCTTATTAAAATCTTATGTATTTGGTCACTCGGTGGTGTGATCTGTACCATTGAGAGGTCCAACATTCCAAGCAATGTTGTTGCACCAGCCGACGGCCTGAACCCAGTGAACAGTTCCAGCATTGATCCACACCAAGTCTCCAGGCCGCTGGATGAAACGGTACACAGGGATGTTGGCTTTGTAGAGGTCCTCCAACACTGGCCACCAGGACCCGGTCAAGTAGTCCACTCCATGCCTGAACACATGACAAATAAATGATGTTTGAAATGTGGCAAATCTTCCAAATGCAAACTAAGCAATCTCTGATTTATTTGTCCCCTTACTTTTCACAGAAGTCACTGATGGCCTGCCAGTAGTCCTCATGGACAGAAAACCACTCGCAGTCTCCAGGGCCGATGTTGATGTTCACAGAGCAGAAGTTGTTATTCTCCTGGTGACCTGTTAATGGACAGAATGTAATGTTAAATTTGAAGTAACGCATCTTAATCCAGATGGTAAATATTGTTTAATATTGTTTTAAGTAAAGGAGTGTTCTTTACCTGGCGTTCGGCTGCCTGGAACCTTCATGTAGAGCTGGACAGTGTTCATGCCAAGAATAGTGTGTCCAACATGACTCAGCATGTTTCCACTGGATGCAACACGCATAAATGCGGGCAGCTTCTGCAGCTCCTGAAGCTGAGGCTTCCACCTGAGCAGGGACAGCAGGTTGCAACTGTTATCTGGGATTTAGCTACATAGTATGTATATACAGATGTTGAGGCTGATGTTTCCAGACTTGACCACTAGGGGGCAATACCACTTGTGGAAATATAGTATGCAGTAGTGATATTGTCTTTGGGTGATATGATGAAGGTACTTACCTCTTGGGATCTGAGAGGTCAATGTTTGTGCCAAATTTAATTATCTTCCCAACTTGTTTCTGCTCAGGGCTGTGGAAAAAGGAAAATATTCAACTGTGACTACAAACTGAAAAACATTTAAGATTTTTACTGAACATTAACAATCCTAATCTCCTTACGTGCTATTTTCTTTAGCCCCGTCCTTGCTTGGTGTATCACAACTATTGGATGGCTTCTTCTCCTTCTCCTCTTCATCATCCTCTTCATCGCTGCCTTTTTCCTCCTGTAGACACAGATCCCAACATGTTAATCAACTGGATTGCAGCATGTCCCTGAAGTGCTCATGGGAGGAGAACACTTAGTGTCAGCAGCAGTAGATCATATTCACCTGCAGACTCTCTTGGAAGCTGGAGGCCTGGTACTGGGCGTACTTCGCAATGGTGGTGTGGGAACGACTGCTCTCACAGGGCCACGTCTGGCCCGTCCCACTGGGGTCCCAGTTCTCATCAGCTGGCTGCTGCACCTGAGTCCTCACCTCTACTGCCTGCTCTGCATTGGCTTCCACCAGTGACTTTGTAGAAAACAACCCCAGGTCTAGAAACAACGAACATTTGGGATTAGAAATCTACTGCAAATATGCAACGCATATGCAAGTCTTAGTATCAGTAGAGTTTGCCGTGACATTTTTCATGTACAATAACTTACTGAGTCGTAAAGATCCAGCCAAGCCTCTGATGACAGTAACAGGATTCTTGGGATCTGTGCAGAACTGCAGCAGCACGGGGGAGAAGGCATCCCTCTTACTTTCCAACTACAAAAAAAGAAAAATCATGTAAGACAAAAACTGCTTCGGCTAATCTTTCTTTATGTGCAATGAATCACCACAAGAGGGCAGACAGTGTTCTGCAATATCAACTGTCTGATGAGAGCTTCTTGCAGCTTTCAAGCTAAGAACTGAAAAAAAGCTAGCATAGGAATAAAATGTGCTCATGTTGACGTACATAGATGCTGGGCGTAGGAGGATTGAGTTTTTCTCTGGGAATGGGTTCCCCTGAGGTCATGATGGGCTTGACTGAGAATGCTGGGAGCAAGAAAGATTCTTTGAACTTCCCTTTCACTCTGGCTCCCCTGGAACACAACAACAAAACATGTCAACAGATGCAGTAAGAATACAAAAGTTGGGGTTCAGTTTATACTGCTGAGTAATTTTCTTGGCTCTATAAAATACAATATTTCAGCATCTTACATAGAAATGTAAAGCAGGTCATATAGACACGGATTAATGTATGAAATTTCACATCAAATGTATTCTTTACAAAAGTTTTCATCCACGTACTTGCATGACCGGATGATTTCACTGGCGGTGTTTTTAATGCTGATTTCTTCCAGCGGGATCCTCTTCTCTTCCACCTCGGAGGCAATGAATGTCTCCCTGTCCCCGCTCTCTACTTTGATCAGGCGAATCTTCAGCTCTTTGGGTGGCCCATCTGACAACGCTTTCAATTTCAAGAAGTCCTTGGAACCCAGTGAAGATCCAGATTCAGAGTCCTTTCTTCCCTCAGAAGACCTTTCTCCAGAACTTCTCGAGGTCCATTCAGCATGTTCTCCTTCACCAGAGGAGCTAGCACCGGATGCTGCCTTGCGTTTTGATTTTTCGGTGTCATAATGACCCCGGATCTTCTCAGACCCCTCCTTGCTCTGGAGGTTGAGGTCACAGAGAATTCTGCGATCCTTCTTCTCCTTATGGCTCTTGCCATCCTTATGCCGCTTGTGGCTGGAGCTGGAATGAGTTGAAGAAGATGATGAAGATGATGACGAAGACGAGGAGAAGGTCATTTCCTCTTTCTTATCTCTATGCTTTTTCTTTTCCTTCCTGTCTTCATGCTTCCTGCTGCCGCTGCTGTGACCATGCTTCCTCTTTTTATCCTTCTCCCTCTCTCGATCTTTATCTCTGTCCCTGTGTCTGTCTTTCTCTCTATGTCCCTTTACTTTGTCAGGTCTGCATCTGTCCTCTGCTTTCACATGGTCATCAGCTTTATCAAGAGAGTTCTTGTTAGGAAGTGACTGTCTATTAAGTATGATCTCACAGCTTTTGCCTAACTCTGCGAGAGAAGACTCTGAGATTGTTGTCAACAGCCTCTCCTCTTTGACCACCTTTATTGGATTTATGGTAGAAATACTCTCTTTCTTGACAAAGTTTATTCTGTCCTCTATTGTCTCTCCGTCATCTCTCCAGATATCAGCATCCTCTATTTTCAGTTTCTTGTCTTCTAGCAGAGGTGGGGAGGACTTAAGTGGTGGGACAGCTGGACTGAATGGTGGGTTGGTTGAATCTGATGTGGGAGAACTGCCCTGCTGCTGGCGGCAAATATCAGGTCCCAGTGACAGTGAGGAGGAATATTTGACTCCAACCAGAGCTGAAGGAGGGGGTCTCCCAAAAGGCCCACCCCTGTACGCATACTTCTGGCTCTCTAGGACTGTTGCTAGGGACTTGAACATGCTGTTTACGCCGGTTTGGTGAAGGTGTGGTCTTTGGGGTGGTGGAGAACAAGATGGTGTCTCAGAGTCCTCGTCATCCTCCTCCTCATCAACCTCCTCTTTAGTCTGCTCGGGCAGGCCATAAAGTTTAGCCAGGTCACTGTGGCGGTAATTTGTGTTTCCCACTCCTGTGTCCATCGGCCGTTTTGGGTTCAGAGGGACATTTGGAGAAGGTTTAAGGTAGTCCTCATCCTCTTCATTAAGAGAAGATGTCCGGCTGCAAGGAGATGCGAGGGAGCCTTGGCGACTGAGCACTGGTGGGCTGGCATGTGGATTGGATCCAAAGTCTTCCTGGTTAGGCTGATGCTTCATGGCTGGAATAAGGTCTGGGGCACACAGGTAGCTCTTGATGGGCTGGACACTGGGAGTGAAGTTGTCAAGAACTCCTGTTGGCCCAGTCTTTTCACTGTTATACATCTCCTCTTCCTTTTTGATAGATTCATCCAGCATGGCCATAATGTTAGCAAGACCATCAGGGAGCAGTGTGGACATCTCAGAGGGCTCTTCCTCGAACTGGGCAGAGTCAGTGCCACTGCTGGTGGCCTTTTCCAAACCACTTCCTGTCACCTGCTTGTTGATTATCCCCCTCATGGAGCTGGAGGATAAAGGTGGTGGGGGGAGGTTTTCTCTTGGGAAGGCCTGATACAGTTTGGGGGGCTCTCTAAGTGCCAAGGTAGGGAGTGAGTGTTGGCTGCTGGCTGAGTCTTTGGATTGGTTGGGTGCGGCTTGCATTGCCGGGGGCTTGTTGGGGTATACCGACTGGTTCATCCCTGAGGTATTGTGTGTTGATGAGGGACTGAATGTCGTTCCGCCGTTGTTGCTCCACATCTCCCTCTGCCTCTGCTTTTCTCTGGCATACTCAGTCTGAGGTGTGAGAGGGGGCGGCCGCAGTCTTTCTAAAGGAGCAGTGGTGGTTGCCTGACCTGGAGGACAGGGGGGTACGCCACCACGGCTCAGCCAGGGATAAGGGGGTGACGCCTGAGAGCAGGGAGGCGATGGACCTGAAGGAGGCGCAGTAACAGCAGATAGGCGAGGAGGTGGGGGTGTAGAGGAGGTGTTGCCAGAGAGCAGTCTCTCCAGATTTTCAATAGCAGTCTGCTCTTTGCCTTTTGCATTGCACAGTTCCTCCTCCTTCTTCCGCTCCATCCTCTTTCTCTCCTCCTCTTTCCTCTCCAAGTCTCTTTGTTTCTTCCTTTCTTCCTCCTGCCTTTCCAGTTCTCTCTTCTTTTGCTCCTGCTTCTCTGCTTCCCTCTTCTTCCTCTCCTCCTCTTGCCTCTCCCACTCTCTCCTCTTCCTTTCCCGCTCCTGCTTCTCCCATTCTCTCTTTTTCCTCTCCTCCTCCAGCCTCTCCGCTTCTCTTTTCCTCCTCTCTTCTTCTTGCCTCCTCTTTCTCTCCTGCTCCTGCCTCTCCCATTCTCTCCTTCTCCTCTCCTCCTCCTGCCTCTCCAGTTCTCTCTTCCTCCTCTCCTCCTCCTTCCTCTCGAGCTCTTTCCTCCTTCTCTCCTCATCTCTCTTCTGTCTCATCTCCAATTCTTTCTTTCGCAACTCCTCTTCTTTCATTTTCCTCTCTTGCTCCTCTCGGTCCCTGCTCCTCCTTTCTTCAGCTTGCATGTGACCCTCTAGCTCTGCATCAAGTTTGTCTAGAGCTTCTTCGATGGACTGAGGGACCGAGGTTGGAGCTGGTGGACGAATCTGAGGCTGAGTGTATGCCTGTGTGGAGGCATATTCTGACTCATGAGCCAGTCTGGAGGAGAGTGCTGGGTTCGATGGCCGAGGTGCGGTGTTGACTGGTGGAGCGGAGCGGTATGTAGCAGGAGAACTAGAAAGAGGATTATTTGAGACTCTGCTTGTAATCACACTGTCCCCGGCCCTCTGGTGCCCTGAGGTGAACAGAGAAGATGTTGAAGAAAATGCAGGAGGTTGCTCCATTCCGGCCTGAGGATAGTATGAAGTCTTCCCCTTCGGAGGTCGGGATTTGTCAGGTTCTTGTTCTTGTGATCTGGGCAGCCCCTGTTGGGGGAGCTGGCTGGCAGTTTGGCTTCTCTGACATCGTGGCTGTAGCAGAGCATCTAGCTGAGAGGTGGGGCTAGTGACCCGATGGGTGGAGGTTTGGGGTACTGTCTCTCGTTCCCTCTGCCAACTTCTTATACTGCTGCCATTGTTTACTGGGCAACCAGCAGGGGGTGAGGCGTTTGCCTTGGAAACACCACCCATAGTCATCCCAGCAGAGCTCCTGCTATTGCTATAGCCACCAATGGAGCAGGAGGCTTGAGACATGGGGAGGTTGACGGTGATTACAGGTGTTCGTGTGGAGTTGGTTGGGGGCAGAGGGGGGCTGACTTGATGGTGATGCTGGGAAGGACCTGGAACCCGACTATCAACGACCTGATTGTGGCTCTGCTGGCGCTGAGGTAGCAGTCCTGGAGGCCTGTAGATGCCAGACTCCTGAATGGACACAGAACCATCATGGGTTAATACATTTAACTGACTGCTATCTTAACAACTACTGCTGGGTTTACAGTTTAATTGTGAGCCTATTTTGTTGGAGTTAAAACAACTGCTGCATTATATTAAATCAATATGACATTAAAATCAGTTGTTCTTTTGCTGTTTTGAGTAAGGTACACATGACTTGTACTCACTAGGGATTGACTGCTGGGCCTGCTCTGGTATCTCCAGGCCTCATGGGGCCCAGTTTGCAGATGCTGAGGTACTGAGGTGTTGCTGGCAGAAGGAGGTGGAGGAGGAGGAGGGTGACCCTTGTGCCCCAGCCCTGGATGAGGCTGGAAGTGACTGTAAGGCACACTGCTGCTGCTGCTGTTGCTGGTTGCAGGAGGGTTTGCTGGTGATGACTGGGCATGCAGGCGTTGATCTCTGTCTCCCCTGGTTGGGGTAGATGCTGTGTGAGAGGTAGCTTGGCTGCCACCTTGGCCCCCAGTGAGAGGGCCTCTCTGGTTGTGAGGACCACGAGACTCCATGGCCTGGCAGGGTGGAGCTAGTCCCAATTTGGAGCTGGGGCTGGGATAGGAGTGAGGGGACTGCTGGTTTACAGCCTGAGGTTGGAATGTGTCTTTCTGGAGCTGAGGAGCACATCCCTGGTTATAACTTCCCGGAGAGGAGTTTGGAGGAGGGGAGAGGTTTGACGGGGTTGAAGAGACAGGAGAGGGCTTTTGGGTGTAGCTACCCATTCCTTGTTTGTTGTTTTCCTGTAAGACAGATATGAGCCCCAGAGGTTGATTAGAGTAATAAAACAACAAAGGATCCGATCACCACTGCACTTAACAAAAGCAAAGGAAATCAATTTTGGGCATGATGTTATTTACAGCCGAGGGAACAATACGCTCCGTCAGGTGCAGACAGCTAATAGAATCAATACGTCTTTATGGCTCCACTCAGTCCACTCGTTTCCCACTGAATGTGCTCAATAGTAAAATATTAACCAACGGCTCCAAGTGCCATATGTCAAATGAAGTGATGTTATCTTACTGTCCGGAGTTGAAACTCTTGTGATTGTGGATTCTTGCGGTCCGAAATCTGGGGCTGCCACGGAGTGCTGTTGTTCTTGTGAATTGGGTTCCAGAAGGCAGCTTTTGGAGGGAGGTGGTGGGCTGACGACTGGTGCTGGGACATCGACTGGCCAGGGCCTGGGAAACGCTGCAGACCAGGATGGGATATCTGCAAAGAGGGTCAGACATTTTACTATTCTGACTAAAAACAGCAAGCAAATTAACTGAGAAGGACTACAAATAAGGTTATAACTGTCCTGTCATTGTGGTGCAAGTACCTGATCAGAACTCTTCTTCCTCTTGCTAGGGCTGGGACAGTCTTCTGCAGCTGGGCGGGAGGAGGGGTGCATTGATGGTGGAGGAGTGTGCTGGATGACTGAGTGCTCTCCCAGTGGAGGACCTGGTCTCTTCAGCTGACCCCCGAGCATCTTCCCTGGATAGCCCCTCTGCTGCGAACAGAAATATGAAAGGATCAGTGTATTGGCAGACGGTACAACAAACAATAAAAGTATTGAGCCAGAGCTTGGTGACAGCGGATCTGTCTTGTTGCAGCAGAAATGACAGCCAGACTAGGGATTGTTCTATGTATACATGGATGATGAAACAAGATCACAGCTAATTAGAGTGCTCCTACCTGGTGCACCTGAGCCCACATCTCATCTCCCAGCAGTGGTGGACCGCGGGGAACATGCTGCTCCTGAGGACCCCCAAACTAATACAAACAGTAAAGACAACACATCATGAATAGAGTCATTGTTTTTTTCAAATATGAAAAAACTTCTGCTCTGATGCATAAATCTACCATGATACCATCTGCAGTACTGTCACTCACCTTCAGCAGTTGGTTTGGTCTGCTGGGGGCAAGATGGGGGTTAGGTGGAGGGCCGCCACTGCCTGTATAGCCTCCATTATGGAGACGCAGTGAGTGCTCACTGGGCAGTGGCATAACAGGATGTCCTTGAGGAGGGGGGTGAGATTCATATAGCTGACCTAGTTGCTCCCATGCTCTGTGGGGAGGTGGTGGATGAAGATGATGATGAGGAGGAGGAGGTCTCTGCTGCTCCCTCTGAAGGCCTGGTAACATCGGCTGTGGGAGCTCTAGCTTCTCACCTCCTCGCATGGGCCTGGATAGCCCAAAAAAACCAAAGAGTTCAATAACATTTCAAACAAACAAACAAAAATCCAAATTTATGGGGTAGTTAGTAAAAGACCCAGCTTTCTTAGTTCAGTTCACTAATGATTTTGTGCATGACTTACCCATTACTAAAGAATTTACTGGGATGGTTCAGTCCGCCCATAGGACCAGGAGGTAGATGGGAAAGGAGCTGGTGTTGATTCATTCCAGGCGAACACCTGATGAGGTACAGCATGCAGGGTACATTCAGATTTTACACCAAGGTTGTTAAATACATTCAAACATTCACTTCAGTTGTGCTGTTAAAAATGTGGAACTTAAAAGTTAATTACAGGCTAAAGCTGCTGGATTTAAGTTAATAAAGACGTTTGCAAAAAGTTTGTGTGTGTTTATGTTGTCATGGCCACAGACCTGGCAGGTGGCTGCCAGGCGCGGCCGCCCACGGGAGCCCATGGTCCCCGGTTGAGTCCGTCCAGAGGGAAGGAATCCCGTGTGCCACGCCCACCAAACTGCTCTACTGCGTGATGCATCCAGCCTGTGGATGTCAAAAATATGTAGTTTACTCACATGCTTGCATGTTATAATACTAAATTTGTTTGTGTTCATTTTTTTCATGTAAAATTAGGTTAAACATATTATTTAATATCTTGATGAACAGAAAATATAGTATAATCTCTGTAGTGCAATAAAGTCTCTAATATTATGGCATTCATAGTAGATATGTGGTCCACTGACAGACTTCTTGTTCTGCAACAATCACCAACAATCACCAATCACAGCTTACCTCAAAAATCTACTGCACTACAATTGCTGGTTGGGCCTTTGAAATTATACTATGTAACTGCTCACTCAAATTTTCAAAGCTCTCCTCTAATGTCAATACAGCACTTTGACGGATGAATCATTTAAAAAAAAGGCATGCTCTAATTTAAACATATATACAAAGATTATATATTGACAGTATACACTGTACTTTACATTATACATATTTACAACACATTGTCAGTCATTGAAGTGAATCAGAGAGCTCCTACTGACCAGAATAGCTGTGTCTGTGAAGCCCTCCACTGCAGCACAGAGAGGGCCTCACTCCAACAATGAGAATATCTGGACTGACCGACTCCTGTCTTTAGCACCAAGAAGCCAAAAGCCTATTAGCTGCAGACAGAGAGAAAGAGAGAACAGGAGAGGCACTATGAGAACGGGCGAGACAGAGACAAACTGAAAAAAGTCAATAAATGCCAGTGGGCTCTTTATTATATAGGCTAGCTTGTGTGTGAGTTGGGGAGCTCGCCAGCACAGAGGGGAGGGTGTATGTGGAATATAGGGCATGGGAGAATTTAATTGGACTGCAGAGGCAACCTGAATTAACTTTTTTATTTATTTACATCAAACTTGAGCCACTTTCACTGCCTCAGATTCTGTTGTATTTGCACATTGCCCCAAGTGACATTACAATGACTTGAATTCACTTGAAGTCTTTAATCATAGCTGAGGTCTTTGTCTGTGCTGGCTGGTGTGTGACAGTCAGCCTAAAGGAGGCGCCAATGAGCCAGTCACTACACAACAGGATTATTACTGAGGCCCAGATGGCTCAGTGGGGAGCTCACCTATGAGGACAGACCTGGGGTTACTGTAATCCTTACCATGGGCCTCCTGATAACAAGAGACAGAGGGAAAGACTAAGAGTGAGTGGCCTTGGTCACATGCCAAGTGTGTCTGTGTGAGTGTGTGTGTGTGTGTGTGTGTGTGTGTGTGTGTGTGGCGTTGGAAGCAATGCCAAGTGTGCAAGCTGCATGGTCGTGTCAGGCTTGTGCTGATTTAGTGCATGTGAGGGAGAATAGTGTGCTCTCTTAAGTGGATGACTGTGTGTGTGTGTGTGCTGCAGCGCTCTGAAGAGTGTGTGTATGAAGTGTGTGTGCATGTGCATGCCCGGTGGATACACTGAGGTTTAATCTCATTACGGCAGGCGTGATGAAGAGGGAGAGGGGGGCAGCAGCGACAGACGGTCTGAACAGGATGGAAGGATAGATTAAGGAGAAAAGATGGAGATGGTGAAGAGGGAAGCGGTGGAGGGAGGTGGAGTGGAGTGGAGAGTCGGAACGGTGCCATGAAAACGCCCACACACCTTCCCACACACAGACACACACACACACAAATATACACACATACACGGAGACGACAAAGGAGAGCAGTTGAGGGGAAAACACATAAAAGAAGCTGAGAGATAACTCCCTCCCCTCCCTGCTTTCTGAAACACGACACACACGCACACATACACATACAATACAAAAGACAGAAGGTGTCAAGATACAAAGAAGTCTGTGTTTCAAAGTACCTTGATTAAAAAAAAAAAAAAAAAAAAAGACAACAAAAGAGGTCCCGACAAAATCTGAGAAGGATATATTCGCACCAACACATTCACTAGTACTTGTAAAAATCAGGTTCAACAAAACATACTTGCAGTGGAACACATACAATCACTTAAAATCCTAATGTTTTGTCATCTATGTTAAATCAAAAGTTGGATTCGAGCCACATTGCCTGAATTGCCTGAATACCTCACTCTGATATGGATGACATAAATGTTAAGCTTTGGACAAGTATATACAATTCCTGTCACAATGTGAGTTTGACGGAACGTTTTGGAATAACCAGAGACATTAAACTTAACCAGTGTGTTCATGTCCATTCCTCTCCAACTGTTCATTTGTCACTTAAAGCTTAGATGACGTAACAATAACAACCTGAAACGAGAATGGCACATAGCATTCATATGCTCCTTGCATGGTCCCATTCCCACAGTTGGGAAGTCATTCTTTTGACTTTGGTATGTTCATAAGCTTTAAGTCATAATGTAGAAAAAACATGGATGACAGAAAGTGTGCTATAGTCTATTGCTCAGACTACAAGTTGATGTTTGTTTCCAGTGTTTGCATGACAGAGACAAAAGGAAACTGATTAAGTCAGACATGAAATACAATCGGGAAACAAATTTTTCTGATAATACTGACACAAAGTCTTGAAGGTGAAAAATAATCGGTATAGTCTCCCATGATTTTGATGTGCTTCAATTTTAACTGGGCCAGTCGTTTCTCTGCAAACTTGCTGACAGACATATAAACCACAATAAAAAAATATAACCTCAACAAATGACCTTAGGCTACCAATATTATACATGTAATAATCTCAACATTTTAAGCAGGGAACATGTACAACAGACATGTACACACAGGTTATGATTCATTTCTCGCTCAGTACAGCACTCTTCCACCAGTTTTCCTAAATTAGCTCTGGTCATACGCAGTCCGTCCTCCCACCAGTTCCTCTTCTCTGCCTTTTTTCCTCCCACCAACTCTGGATCGCTCTGTCTCTATTTAAAGCCCAGTAGGGGATATTTCAATCGCTGTACACTTTTAGCTTGTCAGGAGTGGTTCTGTACAGGGACATATACATATACACATACACACACACACACACCAGCCTCTATCTATTCCCTTCCAACTGGCTGTGATCCTCACCCACCAGGCGCTGCTGCTATGTGAAGATAGGCTGGTGTTAACTGTCAAAGCTGCACATGACAAACTGAGACAAACCCACTCTCAGGCTGAACGTACCTTTTAGAGTAGCACCAAGTTATTGATTCACAGTTGTGTTATGTCTCAGTTTCGGCTGCCAATCATCTCTCTGGGGTCTCCTCAACCCTAAAGACAGGGAAGACAAAAACATTCATGTCAAGCTGTCATAAAAACAACGTGAAGCCATGGTAAACACAATACTCAGAGGTATGATGATATATGAAGCCACAAAGCATTTGATGTCATTCGGTGCTGAGGGTGGTCTTTGCTTTCAATATAACAACCTCTTTGTCCTGCTGCTTTTCCCCTGACTTTCTAGAATCATCAAGAAGCACCACCGACCCTGCTGCTTCATGACTTCTGAGGCAACACCTGGGCTTCAGAGCAGTGTAGAAAACCCGTGGGTGGCTCAGAGGCGAAGGGGTAAATCAGCAGGGAGGCCGAGACAATGGGAGCGAGGGGGTCCTCTTGTTCGCTCACTCTCTTTCTCTTCTCACACAGACACAATGGTGAGACTAACCGGGCGGCTTAACAGGCGCGCAGACACATAAACAAGGCTGATCTCGCTCTGACAGGAAGAGCTGGGCCGGCTAAGTCAACGATCACACGTAAGAGAATAGCGCTGAGAATAGCGCACAGTCAAAAAGTGAGAGAGGGTAGAGGAGCTGCTGAAATGAAAAATGTATGTAAAGACAAATCTCACAGAGTCAGCTGTGACTGGTGAGTGCAAACAGGGACACAGTGGCTGGGTTGTAATTACCACTTTTATACTGGGTGTGTGTTTATGTCTGTTGTGACCAAACGGTCGTCTATTCCAGTTGCTACCCTGGCTATCACGTTGCTCACAGCCACTCTACCAGCACAGTGTGAGAAACTCAGTCCTCTGAAAGCAGATAGTGTACACAGGCGGCAGACAGTGTTACATACCAGCTCGGGTTCTATCAGATGATACCAAAATGATGAAATGTGCCCTCACAGGTTATGAGTTAGCATCCAGTACTATGTGTATATGTGAGAAAACAGTGAGAGTGTATGTGTGAGTGAGCATTACGTATTTCATTTTTCGGGGAACCCCCGGATGACTCAGCGCCTTTGAAGAGGGCTTACCCCGAACCACTGGCCCTTAACTCCGCCCCCCAAGGACAGCACTTACAGTCAGGTGACCGGGGGCGTGTTTCTGAACCGCTACGGGTGTGACAACTGCGGGAATTTCTCGGACCTCATGATGTAATTTCTGCTTCCTAGTCATGGTTTGATTTTGCATGTGTGTTTGTGTGAGATACAAACAGGATGTGATGACGAGCTGCAGAGGGGGATTCACGGCAAAAGAAGAATCAACCCACCAAATAAGTTCAAGAGAAATGATGGAACAAATTCTGTGAAAATGGTGATCACTTTGTTGTCACTTCAACACTGTGTTGATATCTCCTGAAAAATCATTCACCTTTAGTCGCATGCTGGATGCTTTTAGAGCTCACTGCGATTGCTTTAAGCTTTCACTTTTATGCAGTTTAACCACTACAAGCTACAATGCACTCTGTACAGCTTAGTACGGTGACTGAAGTCATTTATGGACATTTACAACCCATTATCTCGGCTGTACAGTGAAAGTATAGACAGCTGATTGTTTTATCAATTTCTAATAAACAGATGACGCAATTCATGGTTACATCAAATTTCCCCCATGGCACATCTTCTTCTAAAATCCCCCATTGACACAAGACATCAAAGACTTCTTCCTGTCAACACCCCCAAAGTTGTAGTTATGACAGTTTGCTGGCTTGGCAACACGATCAGCTGGGGGGCGGTGCCAAGCAGGAAGCTTTGGCAAACAGATAACGCCGTGCCAACCGTCGTCAACCAGAAAGCTACAAAGAGCTCTGCTGAGTCCTTGTGGCATCTCAGAAAGAAACACACAACCAAAATAAAAAAAATCCACCATAATTCCACATGACACACAAACCAAAGGCACACGCTTGTGGCCGTGCACATAGACACGTGCTTGGTCACTAACATGAAACGGCATGGTGGGGACAATGGCTGGTTTTAAGATGCTAAGATGACGTCTGTCTCAGTGCAGTAGCCTTAATTTATCCACCCACACCCTTCCTTGCCAACCACTGGCCTACTCTGGTCCCCAGCCAGACAACCACACTGAGGCCATGAGAGGAAAATAGACTGGAGAGAGACGAAGGGAGGCAGTAAGGACATGCACTGGTACAAATGTTAATAATCATCTCTTCTTGAAAAATCTTAAAGACTTGTTGAGCTAGGGATTTGATTTCCTGCAACAGTGTAGTGTTAATTGATATTGCCTGAGACAAATCGTTAAATAGAGTCTGAAGTGAGCATATCGGAAACTCCAGAGGTGAAAAACACTAATACCTCAAACTTTAAGGGGGCTGATGGTGAGTGTTACTGTCCTGGTAAAGTCACTGTAGAGTCTGTATGATATGAAATGACCAGATAAGGCTGGGAGAAGTGGCAGATAACAGAAAAGACAGCAGGGGAAAAGATCTGGCAGCAATGAGTTTTTGGTCGAGGATGACGGAAAGGCCATGCATGGTTCTGTCTCCCTCTCCCTCCCTCCCTCTGTCTTGTTTTGTCCTCCCTCGCCCTTCTCTAGTCCATTTGGCCATTACATAATCAGTCCCAGTTAGTGTACTGAAGGAAACACCATGCATTTTTCCCTCTCTCTCTCTCATACACACACAGAGGAACATCCAGCCCCTGCATCCGTCCTCCTCCGGCTCACTGCCTGTGTACGTGTGTATATGTGTGAGTGCTTATTTGTTTGTGCGTGTGCAAACGTCAGCGCATGCCGTTCCAAGATGGTGATGTGGGCTAACTTCATCACGTCCACATCCTTACACATGAACACACACAAAATCAGAGGTCTTTGTTCCAGCCATCGCACACAGGGCATTAGGGTCAGCTGAGGACACAGCAGGCTAACACTATTCCTGCACACAAGCACAGAGGCACCTGACCTCCATGATGGAAGATTACCCTGCTCATATTCATCTTAACAACACAACCCTTCTTCCAGGGGACAGTGCTCTGACTTAACCCTTCACCCAGTTAGATCCAGGCCCTAATGCTCAGCAGCAGGAGCCATAACGCCATAACATGGGATAAAAGCTCATGCTTGTCTTTCTTTGTCTCCTCCAGCTTACATACACACTCCTCATATCAGAAAGCACAAGGGTACAAAATCTTAATTTTTTAATTAAGCTAGGCTGACATCTAGTCTTATTTCAACATTCACTAGATGTTGAAATACAGAGATAAGCTTCAGGTTAGCAGCAACCACCAACCAGAAAAATCGTCTCATTTTGGCTGTTGGTGGTCAGCAATCAACTGTTTTTTTTTATTATTCTAAACTAGGACACAAAATATTGATTTCAAGACCCTCAGATGAGTAACAGTTGGCCTGATTTTTTATCTGTTTGTGGAAAAAAAAACAAGAAGAAGGAGGGGGAAGAGGGTGGGTAGAAAAACATGAAAACATGAGGCCCCTTTTGTCTCCTGCTCTCACCACCCTGACATCTGGGCCTGACTGACAACATACAACTGGGTTAGTGTGGTGCATCTCCTTTTCTTTCACACACACATACACACAGATCAGATGCACATGTGTGTGACGTTAGAGAAGGGGAACAGCTCGGAGGGGAGAGGAAACTGTCGTCACAACCACAGGAAGTAGGCCTCCCTCAGGGGTGTGTATGTCTCTGTGTGTGTGCATGTAAGAGAAAGAAGGAGGCCTTGGGGAGGGGTTTGAAGACTGATGCTTCCTGTTGTAAAGATATGAACTATATGTGTGTTTTAGTGCGTCTGCAAAAGCTGTTTGACTGTGACAGATGATAGTGATCTTATGAGCCTTTGATTATGTGAAACAAGGAAAGATTCAAACACTTGGTCAGTTTCAGTCCTAAAATACACCTCAGACCAGACACACAGTCATCTTGTGTGAACGGCACGTGTGTCCAACTCATGACTAACACAAGCCTCGTCAACAAAACCGAGACAGTCAGCTGACTTAAAAAGCCATTTAGTTAACTTGGACCCTGGGTGTTAACTGAAAAGCCTTGACTGGCCTCTTTTTAGCTTCTGGTAAAAGTGAATGACAAACATATGATGGCAGAATGACTGTGTGTGTGTGTGTGTGTGTGTGTGTGTGTGTGTGTGTGTGTGTGTGTGTGT
>JAOWBC010000935.1:4500359-4514211 GCA_028566105.1 Hypoplectrus providencianus | reverse complement strand
ATTCATTTGTTTGAATAGGTTCATTTCTCCTTCAGTCGCTGCCTCCCTCCGTCCTCTTTTTCAGCTTGGGGGAAATGCATATTAGCATAAAAATATCCTTTGCCTCACCTTGATTAACTACATTGTTGGCATGTGTGTGTGTTGTTACTTTGTGAATTTTTCCCTGAATCTGACTGTCAAACCAAGGACGCATCTAATTTTCACAGAATAAAACATTATTCTTTGGTTTTAGGCTGTAAAACCACCAGTTACAGACCTCAGTTAGAATAAGTACTGTAACTGATTTATATATCCAAGACTGTTCAATAAGCAAGAAAGTGATACATTAAAGGTGTCATAAAAACACAGGCAATTCAGTGTACTCCAAACTGTAGCACACTTTCAATTATGTTATTTTGCACATATTTTTTATATTACAGGACTGTGTTCAAGCACTGCAAAACAGCTCATCAGATTTACATGGAATTCATTTATCACAACAGAAACTTACATGACCAGACAGTCACTTGATCCAGATGTTGCAAGGAAGGAAGTTTCCAGTAAAACTCAGCACTTCACAGAATGAGACAATCCCCAGTGTGTATGTGTGTGTAGGTGTGTAAGTGTATATGTTTGAGCAGGGTAAAAAGGGGTCAGCATGGAAAGACTGATGCAGGTCTGCTAAGAAGCTGATGTTCAGGAAAGGAGACAAGAAAGAAAGGGAAAGAAAGAGACCTTCCCAGAATTGTGTAAGACTGATTTCAAAGTATCACAGAAAGATTCAATTTATTCTTAAAGCCCAGGCGTTAGAACCTGTTTTATATCATGCAATACATTTCAGAAGAAAATGTACATTTAAAAATTCATTGGTTGCCTATTGGAGCTTTGTATCCTTAAAACATTGGAAGGTCATACATTAATTATAATATAAAATGTTATAAAAAAGCAACAAAAATCCAAAGCAGTAAATAAGTATCAGCAGAAAAGTGATTTTGTGTGAGTGTGCGAATAAAGGCCCTTAGTTGTCCAGGCTCATAAGAAGAGCCGTCCCTCTTTTGATCCAGTGGTCTGGGGTCACAGCGCCTGATTTGAGTTCTATACCAACCACAAAAGATGGACGACCTGCTCCACCAGAACGCACCGGAAAGTAGTAACATTGACACAGGTACATACATACACACACACACACACACACACACACACACACACACACATAGACAGAGATGAGAAAGCAAAACCACAGGCCATGAAATTACAAAATGAATCATCCCAAATAACATCAAACAGTAGAGGAAGGTGGAAAGACAGTTTGTGTGGTGGAGTGAAGAAATTCTTGAACAAAAAAAATCCCCAACAACTCACTTTTGGCTGCCTTCTTGCGGTTTTCCACAGGTTTAAAGTGGATGGTGGGGATTGGGCAGACCATCTGCATGGGTTCTGCTTCCACCAGACAGGAGTTCCTCTTGTCCCAGCCAGCCCCCTCCAGGTACAAGCCTCGCACATATACTCCATCCTGTAGAGGCAGGAGAGACAATGAATAAGCAAGAAAACAAGAGAAAATGGAGGGGACAATAAAGTAGGATGAGGTGAGAGATATAAACACTTATTTGGAGGTGACATTTGCATTCAGCTGAGAAAAAAATGTTTATGATAAATAGCCATGCCAATTAGTTAATGAAATTGAGAAAGGAAAGAAGTGGGAGGAGTAAGAACAAGGGAGAGGGGAGGGCTGCAGAGGAAAACAGGGAGGGAGGAGAGAGGGAAAAGGCCAAGAGTAAGACAGCGAAGAAGGAAGTGAAAGGGGAAAACAGTGGCACAGAAAGGAAAAGAAATGGGAAGCAATAGGTCATGAGGGAGAGAATGAAGGCACAGAAACTGCCAAGGGAAAAGATGGTGGGGAGAAGAGGGGGTGAGAGGAGGCGGAGAGGCAGTACATAAGAAGGAAGAAGGAGGGGAGGAAGTGCAAAGAAGAGAGGCAAACAATAAAATCAGTTTAGACAGACGAAAATGGAGTCAGAGAGATGAAAAGAAGAAAGTTGGAAGCAGCACATAAGACAGGAAGGGCTGGAAGTGTGCATTGGATTTGAAGTAGCATAGGGAGGTAAAGTGGAGGAAGTAAGGAGAAGCACAGAGGAGTCGATACAGAGAATTAAGTGAGAAATAAAGAACTCCAGTGACATACATTTTGAGGGCGGAAGCAACAAAACAATTGAAAACATTTTCTACTAAAGGCAACATTTGCATTTTAGAAGCACTGTGTAAAAGAATTAAAATGCAAGAGCAGATTGAGGAATAGGAGGAGAGATGCTGCAAAGTGACATGCTGCTTTGAATGAGAATATGTTTTGAGGCAAAAAAAACAACAAAAAACAAGTGTCCATGTTTGAATAGAAATAAAAAATATGATGGAAAGTGGTGATGACAACTGAAAGCCAATGGCTCAGAAACAGTGGTCTGATGGTAAGTTTATGGAAATCAGTATGGAAATAGACACGTGTGTATCGGGAGTCACCTTGGGAGGGTAAAGGAGGTTGCTGTCATCTACAGTGGACACAATGAACTCCCAAGACAACGTGTCCACTGATATCTGCAAGAACAGTTTCACAAAGTGTTCAAGGTCAACAAGGACACTCACAGCAATGGAGTCATATTAAAATTGTTTTTGATTTTTAAATAAAGTATATGTGACATGAATTAATGCATATCTGTTAAACATATTGGTCGGTTTCTTAATGTACAACATTAAATGTGGAGGTTGTTGGCTGTGAGATGCTGAGAGGCTGAGATTAATGTATGGGCTCAGCAGAGCAAGAGAAAAGAGTATTCAGCATGTCTGGTTTGCCAACCAGCCCAAGGGTGAGATTGCAGTGTATATCTTAAAGCCACTGTGTTTCCCACGCTGTTCTTGTTTGTATATGTGCTGTGAATTAAACTGAACATTATTAACATTAAAATCATTTAATACTGAATTAATACGGTTTCTATACGAACATCATGTGGTTTGTTTGTTAATTTCTTGTTTAAATTTCAGTTGTGGAATAAAAAAGTTATTTTGCTTATGAACCCCTTTCAAAATTAAAGCCATCAATCAAAAACAAGACAATACAAGTAGTCTCTATTATGCAGTGTGACTGTCCTTTTGCTTCTGCAGATGTGTGAAGTCTCACGTTGTGCTGTCGAGCAGACGACTGCAGTACAGCAGTGAGGAAACCGTTGGGAAAGGTGAAGCCGGAGAGCCAGAACAAGTTGGGGGGCTGGGCGGTCTCTGCCCAGTGTGCAAACTGATTGACTCGCTGGCAAAGATCCCTGGTCCATGCTGCCAGGGGCTTCAGCGAGGGGTACGCCTAGTGGACAGAGAGAGTGACGCAGAGGGAGTGGGAGAGAGAGAGAGACATGGTTAATCTACAGTCATTTCACGCTTCCAGCTGTTGGCAGCCATTCATAATGCAGTGGTGAGTGGGGTGGGAGAATTGTGTGAAAATTCTCAAGTGTGGTGTGAACATAGTTATGCTTAAATTTGAATATGACAACTTTTTCTTCCTTTGGTTGATTTGATACTGACCATGTTGTGGTGAACATAGAAGAAGAAAAGAATAAATATACAAATTCTACGATATGACATTGATGAAAGATTCTGGAGGACAATTAGTCGTACCAATGACAAAAAAAATACTTGTACGACTTACATGTAGCACAAAATAAAAAGAACTCTTTGGCTTTTTTTTGAAGTAACATACTGTTTATCATACATACATGCTGTTAAAATACTATGTCTGGTATCATGACATTGACTTTATTTTACCAAACAATATTAAAAGAAAAAACTAATATCACTCATCTATTGGCATTTAACATAGAAAATATTCACAAGTTGCAACACAAGTTGTCACACAGCAAAAAGAAAAGGGAAAAATGGTCAGTAATCATACTGTCTGTGGTGATCAATCATCACGCTAACGATTACTGAACTACTACTCGGAACAACTTGTTAAAATCAATTAATTTTACTTTTGTAGACAGATAATACTGTTTTTTATTTCATGCAAACCTTTTTTGTACATGTGCTTTACTTGTTTTTATTTGTTTCTCAAACCTCGCTGACATACAGAAACAAGCTACAGTAGATGGGTGACAGCCTGGGCTGCAGGCCAGGAGGGCTGCCACTATATTAGAGTAATCAAAATGGACAAACAATTCTTTTCCTTTTCATGTATTGTTTGACTCATACACACAACAAACCAGCCCTGCCTAGCATATCCATGGCATCAGTGACATGTCATTACCCACTATACATGTCTTCTATTTTTTTTACATGCACATATGCTATACAGCCCCCAAACACTTCCACAGAGCGAACGCAAATACAAAATCCTTGTGCAGAAACCAGATACAAAATGGCCGGAGACAGAGAGGCAGGCAGGCCAAAATTAAAGCCATGAGTCTGTGAGCTCAGAACTAATGACAGGCTGCCATGCCAAGGAGGGGCGGAGAAGAGAGGGATGAAGGGGATCGAGGGATAAATAAGGACAGAGAGTCTATGAGGGGCTGTTGTTGCTGCTTAGACCAGATGAGGCATGAAGAGATTGAGAGAAAGAAGGGAAGTAGAATGGAGGGAATGTAATAAGGGAGATTAATAAGAACGAGATTCACAAAAAGATGAAGTAGATGGTGAGTAAACCATAGTATGAAACAGAGAAATAACCAAAATAAAAGCAAGTGGTCAGTTTACAGGGGGTCAGTGGAATAGAAAAGAGAAGCTCAGCTGGATGAGGCAGGCTTAATAGCTGTCCAATATTGCTATAAAAGGAAGTAGACACACACACACACACACACGCACACACACTACATCTAGCAGTAATAAGCTGCTGGCTAGAGCACAATGAGCTCAGGGTCTTTTTAGGAAAGTGGAGCAGGCCTTGGAAGGTTTACTTTGCTTATTACACTACGATTAGTCCACAGACGGTGGCTTTGTTCAGCCACAGAGGGCCGAGGTATGCTCCACCTGATGAACAGCTACTCACAAATACACGCACGCACGCACGCACGCACGTGTGTAAACATGCACATCTGCATATGTCCTTTCATGCACAGCCCATAATGGGGACGGAATGAGACACTTGAACATAAACACAAACTGCTCTGAATGACCCTTGCTCAGTGGACACACACATACTGAGGATACACTGACGCACAAACACGCTCACACAAAGTTACACACTTTTAGCCAGAATCTTTTCTAGCCCCTTGACCCAGGCTGCCAGCACCCTGTGTTCTCCCCCCACTGTAAAGAGAGGTCCAGTGATAATGAAGCCAGAATGGAGCGTTCGGAGTCCGACAGAATTACAGCTGGAGCGCTGCCAGAGCCCCATCACTGTGTGTATTTGTGTGTCTGCGATTGGCCAGAGGAGAACAATAGGTGTGTGTCTGTGCAGCCAGGCACAGTGATGGATAAATTCACCTTTAATAACAGACCAGTGAGTCAGTACAGAGACAAGCCTGCAGCGGTTTGACTGGCTGAAGGTAGCAGAATAGATTGATGTGATCACATCACAACCACAAAGGTCAATACACAACAAGTTCTGAGTGACAATCTTAATAGTCTCTGTTAAATGTCAGCATAGGAATGTCTCATACATGTTTCAGATTACTTATGTGAAACATTATCTTTGACACACAAAGAAATGCTTAGTTAGCCAAACCAAGAAAGCTATGTTTTCTTTGCTGTACACCTTGGATGTTTCAATGCTAATGTTTTTTCCCAAGCATTCTTTTAATTATTTTAATCCTCACCCAACACAGTCTTTTTGTCTTGTGTTATTCATATCCAACTTCATTCCCTAAAGAGCAGCTGTCTTCATGTTATTGATCCTGGAAGCACTTCTGCATTGTAGACTGTCTGCCTACTTTATGAAGTGAGATAAAAGGAAGGTAGCAGGTGCAGTCTCACCTCTCACTTCAGGAGGTCTCACCTCCCATACTGCATGTGTGGCACACATGCAGTATGTGTATGCGCTTCATCTGTACATTGTCAGAAGTGAAAAGCTGAGAATTCACCTCAAGCAGCAGAGAAACAGTAACCAGAGAATACAGAGAACAAATGAGGGCAGAGAAGAATATTTGTATTGATCTATTTTCTGTAACCTCCAAAGAACTTGTTTTGAAAGAGGACCATTGAAATATTGTGTGGGCTTTTGTGTGTGCTCTGTGTGTATGTGTGTGTGTGTTTAGTACCTTTTCCCACAATGGCGGTACACGGGCATCATAGATGGAGTGGAAGGTTTCCTCCAAGCTGGATGACATCACCACTAAGCCTTTTATACCTTTCTCCAGCTCAGCCAAGGACGAACTAACACACAAAGATATACAGTGAATGCAACTAGAACTTCTATTGCAGGTGTTAAGTTGTCACCTAGTATGGATACACTGGAATTACATTTAGGTACTAATTAATCAGTTGGGCAATTGTTGCTGATTTGCATTCATCATGGTAGGTACTCCTTGAATACCAGGTTTCCCTGAAAAATACTGGTTTTGATTTTTGCATTCCAAAGTATGTACTGGGTTTCATCACTCAGCCAAACAGATTTGGATTGTTAGGAACAATATCACAGTTGTGCCTGGAGTTGACTTCTATTTTCCCTCTCTCAGAAAATAAAGAGGAAGTAGAAAAGAATTTGAAAGGATGTCACTGCATGAGGCCAAATATGAGTAAATAATCATGACCTCATGAATTGTTCAACCTTATTACAACACATCAACTGCAGTTTATTGTATTTGTTAAACAAGTCTTTATAATTTGTTCTGACTTAAGTTTACCACAGACAATTCCTGATATACTGGAATGGTTTTGTGTACATATATCGCATTAATGCAATGTAAATACATTTCCTGCAAGAATACAAAATAATCATGGCTTTCATTTGTTTCCAGCCTTAGCGTCTAATTATTCACTGATGAATAATTGCAAAAAATTATTTCATTAACATTTTATGAATTAGGGGAGCAATTTAGTCTGCTATCACTGTGCAAAATCTTACTCAGCATGAACCTCTCTCTATCCCACATACTTCCCTTTCATTTCCTTGAATCTGATGTAAATCACTCTTCTAACTGTGAAAACCCGGCCATCTCTTTATATTGAAGGTTGCACCATTTTTTGTTGATAGCATAAACTGGGTTTATCATGAAAGTTATAAACAAAAGAGTTAAAGGACCAAGAACACACACATGACCAAACCAGACAAACCCATAGAAACACACACAGACACAAATGGACATGGACAGAGAGTTCATACTTGATGGTGGCCAGCAGAGAGTTGTATCTCTGGATCTCTTGCAGCAGGACCACATTAAGAGGTGAGGGACTGTCCTGCAGGAGGGACCTGGTGCCCTCGTAGTCAATCAATGCTGGGATCTTCCCACGGACATCTACCAACAACTCTAACACCTGGAAGCATAACACAAACATTGTACAAAATCCGATGAGATAGATAACTTACAAAAGCACTGCATGAGAGAAGAAGTGCAGGGAAGAAACTGCAGAGTCAGAACATGGAGCTTATGGAGTTATAAAAGTTCAACAGAAGGGCAGTTGCTAAATGTTTCCATATTCACACATTTGAACCACTCCACCTTTATTTGTTTGCACCATTAAATTACCATAACAGTGAAAGCAAAAATTGAAACAACTGCTATTGTTGCACAACACCCAGTTTCCTTTAAGGGAGAATACAGAATGGGCATTTTGGTTCAGGGATCCAAAGAGATATCTTTAAATGAAAAATAGTCCCTGACCTCAGAGCCTAGAAGCTCAAATATAAATCCAGGCCTGAAAGAAAAACATTCCATGTCCAGGTAATTAAGATATGTTAAGATGCAATCTGAGTGAGATGTGGGAGTTTTATTAAACTATTTGAGTTTTGTGATGTGTTGAGTGCTCTGACCTTTTTCTGAGAACACATGTTGCTTTAATACAAGACACAAAAAAAATCAGCTCTGAAGCATCTGAAGGTACCCTTTGAGACCTTCCCTAAAACTTAACAGAGCAGTGTTCTCTACAAAGAAGTACGCATTCCAAGATCTGTATCTTATTCTACTGATGACCGTCTGCCAGCTTTATTTACTACATAAAAACATGGATGTCGCAGCAATCACAGATGCTACATGGCACATTATATGCTGTGGTAAAAAAGTAAGGTTAGCAAGTGATTAAGCTTCTGTGCAAGTAAATGTTTTACCCAAACAGGAAGGAGGAAAACCACACGACTGGGCACTGGGGATGTGAGACATACATACACCTGCGGTTGAGATGCTGAGTGTTTTTGCAACTAATTTATCCCCTGACCTCAGTAGTGTCAGATTACAGTATGTGTATATCTGAAAGATTATCTGTGAACGTACCATAAATATGTTGCCAAAATGTATGGTACGATGCCTTAGAGAGTTGCTTTATACCACTCTAGTTGTGGCTTTAATGCCACGTTGTGCCAAAGGCCACAATTCATTTTGATCTCATGTTTTTCTAGAATATTAATTTCATTCATATGCTTCCCTCTTACCTTATCTTCTCTACTGGGCCTCGCCCCGGCAGCTGTGGGACTGGTGACCTGGGGCTGCAGGGAGAGCAGGGTGTCAAACAGCGCCCTGGTCTCCGCGATCTGGCTAGCAATGTCGGCATTAGAGTGCTGGCCAAACACCTCAGGGTGCTCTGTGGATGGAAGCATGCTGATATATTCCTTGTATGAGGACTGGGGACCATCCAGGGGAATGTAATAGGAGACAATGGAGGACAAACTGACAGAGAAGAGGGGTTGACAGAAGATAAATTCAGTGATATGTTACTTTGTCTGCACATGCTCATTTAACAATGTGAATGGCAAACAGTACACATTAAACACCTTTGTCTGGACATACTGTTCATTCTCCCATCTGTAAAAATATTTTTGTGCGTTGCTGTACATGTGCATCTAACCTATGATGGATCTATAAAGAGATCATCATGCAGATCCAGCAATACAAAACCATGTTAACATAAATGACAAAAACATACTTAATTGCTTATGTATTTCCAATGTCAATTTTTTTTTTTTTTAATGGAAAGCAGCTTTTTGCTGTGGTTTCCCATTACTACAACACCATCACTGGCACTTACCATCGCATTTTGATGCCATACCATAGCACATTTGCCCAAACGTATGAAGTGCTATTTAGCATAATCTTTACACACATGAAAAGTCTTTCTGTATTTATTTGAGCAAATGCACAAATAAATAAAATTAGCTGAGGACTCTTTCAATAAGAGCAACAATGCCTTTGTTGAACTGTAATAATGTGATTGCGCACTTGGTGGTGCTGGCACTCTGCAACCAGAGAGGAGCTTCAGCAGCAGGTTTAAGTGGCCTATGCCACCTCAAATCAGCTGCGATTTCCTTCCACAAAGCTAAATGTTTTGTGTGCATTTGAAAACTAAAATATTGCTAAATGATTAACAGCCTGCACTGGCTTTTCCATCACTGGTACAGTATACTAACATATTACCTATTAAATGTGTGTGTTTACTAAAGTGTCTCACTTGAAAAAGGGCTGGTTTATGGCAGCATCACAGAAGTAGTCATTGATATATGTGGTTAAAAGACGTCTGTCCCAGTCATCTGTTACATGGCCTCCATAGTTGACCCCAGCAATGAGGTACTTCAGTGCATCCCAGGGAACCTCCTCATACTCATCCAGGTACAGGCTCAGCAGACTCTCACTCACCTAGGGACATCAAGGCGATCTTAACAGACTGACTTTAACATACAAGATACAGACCAAGAGCAAGTTAAAATATAACTAACTAACTAATAGGCCAACACTGTGAGAGTGCATATAATGACTCTTTTGCCTTCAACTATCACTTTTTCTTTCAATATCAGATAAGGCTCTGACCTCAAAGTCAGAATCGTTAAAGCCATAAATAATATTCCAGCCCAGCTGTAGAAACTTCTTCCTTTCCAGCAGGATGCTGTGGAAAAAGCAGAGGGAGAAGAGCATCTTCCTGTAGAATACAGGTTTTGAGCAGCGGTTGAATTGGGCCTCCGTCACCAGCTGGTACAGACGCTTCATGTTGGCTTTCACACCCTGAGGAGAACAGGGGACAGTGTTGACAATATTAACCTTGAGTGTAGAAAATATATCTTACTCTAAAATATGTATTGGCATATATAGGTATGAGAACTTGTATGTAGATTTCTTGACATGTACACCATTTAAATGTTTTTATATATGCACCTTTGGTGGTTCAGTGGTCATCTTGATGCCAGCTTGCAGAATGGTTATGGGGAATTCCGGGTGTGGCGAGGAGCTGAGCCAGAGTCTGAAGTTTGTGTGGGGCTTCTGCACCTGTAGCTGCTCCACCAGCTTGTCCAGCTCAGGCATCCAGGAGAGAGAGAGGTGACAGTTGGCAAGAAACACCCAGTGACCTGGGCAGAGAAAACAGGGGCTTTAGATAAACTGATCTAACCTGTTAAGATTTTTTTAAAATCTCATATCTAGTTGCTTTTAGTGTGTTTGGGTTATCTTGTGAAGACCATAAGCACAAGTGTCTTAAACTAAACAGTGGGAAAAAGTAACACTTCTAAACAATTGAATGACACAGAAGAGCAGGCAGAAAGAGTAAAAGGTGTAGTACCTTTCTTGACACCCTCCTCTATCATGCTCTTGGCAATGGGGGCCTGTCCCTGGCCCAGAGAGAGAGCATGAAAGTCCTTGCTCATACCAGAGGCCTCAGCCAGCTGCAGCAAAGCCCCAGTCGGGTCCACTCCAGGAGACAGAACAAAGATCAGAGGAGTCATGCTGGTGGATTCCTCCACAACCTGGGGATAGAACACAGACAAAGAAGGAGAAAGAACGTTAGAATAGATGAGCCAACAAGGTGTAAGTCACAAAATGTATTGAGCTTTGTGAAGCTTTCAAGTGGGCAACAATGAGATGAGTGAAACATTTGTTTCATTTATATTCCAATACTCAAGTTGGAAGAAGCAACAGGGATTGAATAACAGCAGACACTCACAGCCTTCATGTCGAGAACAGGTGGCTCCACAAAGCGAGAGCCCAGGTTGTTAACAATGAAGGAGGTGACACACAAGGAGACACGGTCCTGACGCAGAGAGCGTACTATCAGCATCCTCTGGAGCTCATTACAGTCATTTTCCCAATCACCTAAAAGGGGTAAAAAAAAAAAAAACACATATGAAAAGTAAAGGCAGGGAATTCATGGATGAGGGCTGTTTGAAAATAAAAAGTGAAGAGGTATTAACCTGACTTGAATTATTAAGTAATCTGAGTAAGAAAAAGGACATAATGAGATAAAAGGCCGAAAGAAATGTAGGACAGAAGTACACTTCGGTAGCCCTGAGCAGGGTGATATTCATACTGAGCTGAAATTTGTCGGATCTAATGAATCTAAATGCATAAAAACACAAGACACACACACAAACAAATCCACACACACTCTTGGTCCTTTCTATGTTTTCTCTCAACCCGACATGAATAGATCCTCAGCTGTCAGGAATAGCAAAGAAGACACATATACACTATCTCCTGGGTATAGCTTACTATATAAAAGTGGTAGAAAAGAAGTAATTACAAAAAACTAAAACTAAAACAAAAACTGAAGCATTGTACAGCATTGTGAACAGGCTTCTTACACCCAAATGTCAGTTAGGCAAGATCAAATTTTATTGTCAAAAAAAAACTGCAACACATACATACCCGGTAGTGTGGTGTGCTCTGGCTCAGCGCTGGTGAACCAAACATTCCAGTCTCGGGGGTACTGTTCAAAGGATACCATGATGCCATGGAAGTTGGGCAGCTTATCAAGTTCTGTGATGTTGTCCCAGCTGGAGTCTACCAGCCAACTAGGGCAGGGGTTGTCCATCTGATCCTCCTTATCAAGTACCTACAAGCACACAACAAAATTAATCTGTAGTTAAACTACCTTTTTCCAACAGTGTGTCAATAAGTGGACCAAACAACCAACAAACACATACATTTTACAGATATTAACAAATTTGTTGAAAAATAAAGATAGTAACGTAAAACTATCCTATTGGACAATTCCTTCTGTTAGGGCTTTCTTTGAGGGGAAGGATAAGTCTACATGGCTCAACTTTTAAATACAAATTAGAGATCCTTTTAAGGCATTAAGCATGTTCAGAGCCTTTGGAAAAAAGGGCTTATCCTATTGTATTATCTTAAATTAGATAACATAAAAACGTTGATGTCTGTGTGTTCTGTGTTTTCTTACCACTCCTCCTCGGAGGAAGAAGCTATACTCTTCCATGTTGAGTTTGCCAGCTACCTCCAGGATTTTGGCACACATCTGGAAGCTAAAAAGCAACTTGTGGACTTCAAACAGACCACGGCATGTGTACCTGCAAAGGATAGCACACTAAGTAATAGAAAGTCACAGATGTTCTGAATCATATCTTAAATGCAAACTTCACATAAGTGAACTGATCAATTACTATGAAGCAAACATCTGTATCATGACGCCAAAGCCCAACTGGCTGCCATCAATGACAGCTAATTACCCACAACAAAAACACCTAGTCTTTCTTTTTCCATTTTCCTGACTGGAATTCACTCGGCCCTGATCAATGCAAACAACCAGGCATGACATTTAATATGGGCCTCTCTTGATGTACTTTACCTGTAAACTGCATAAGTATGGTAGTCATTAAGGTTGGTGATCCTTTCTTCTACCTTATGGCTGCGTTTGCTCTTTTGTATGCTTAGGTTGAACAGGTTAATGTAGGCGTCCAGTGAGAACTGGTACATTGGGTCAATGCGGCCCATGTCGTTAAGAATGAAGAAGAGAATGGAGGCTCGCTGGGCACATGGGCGATAGGCCTGTTAAGAGAGAGTAAGTTATACACACTTAGTGCAATCACAAGCTGACAAGCAAATTAAACATTTACCAGTCACTATGTCAGTCAAATACAAAGTCTTAAACTAAAAGGAAATGGCCATTGCAACTTTCCATTACTCCTGTAAATGCTTACTTTGTCTCATCAGAGTTCAAAAACCCTCAAGGTAGCTAATTTATCCTGAGACACACATCCCTTTATCCCTACACCTGACCTCTCTCAAAGAGTCAGTCTGGATCTCAGTCCGTTCACTGCTCTCCAACTGCTGTGAAACCTCAGTGGCTGTCACTTTGGATGTCTGCAGTGTGTTCACCAGTTGCACGTCGTCCAGTAGTGAGCCTGTCGCCTCATTCAGCAGCCTGATAAGGTGGACACATGCACAAACATTGAAGACAAAGAATAAAAACCAATATGCATTAATCGAACAAGAACTGCCACATTGCATAACAGACCAAGAGACACCCTGGTAAACACAAAATGGTTCACATACATGAAACATCAAATACAACTGCATGTTATAGAGAATAGAATATAAGTCATGCAATTTCTTGATATATTAACTAGTTAAAATTTGTATTTGTTTGGGCCTTTACTGAATTGACTTCAGTACATTTAATCACTGATTGTTACTGGTCTTTCTGCTGAAATTTTCTGTACGAATTGTACAAAATAAACAACCTGAGTATCTCATCCTCCAGTTCCTGCAGACGTTTCTTGCCAGAAGCAATGCTTATCACCAAAGAGTCCTTCTGTTCTTCTAGCTCTGGACGCTCCTTACGCACCACAATACCTAGCAGTTGGGCTTCCAGACCCTGCAAAACAGGCACACACACAGCAGTTTAAGACAGCAGCTCATACTCTTAAACAGTATATACACAAATGAGTATACCACACGCACACACACACGCACGCACGCACGCACACACACACACACACACACACACACACACACACACACACACACAC
>JAOWBC010000935.1:4461392-4493344 GCA_028566105.1 Hypoplectrus providencianus | reverse complement strand
TGTGTGTGTGTGTGTGTGTGTGTGTGTGTGTGTGTGTGTGTGTGTGTGTGTGTGTGTGTGTGCATCAATTAGGCTGCAGCAGTGTCTGAATGTACCTGAAGGGCTCTCCCACTGGGCTCATGCAGAGTACTATGTGCAGGTTGTTTCTGACTCGCTCTATCAGGTAGCTGAACAATGAGTCAGGAGTCTCCACCACATTGTCTTTCCTGGCAGACTCTGACAAAGCATTGCACACCTAGAGGCATGATGACAACAATTTCACAGGAATTTTGAAATGTAATATACACTTTGATAATCTACCATTGCAAATAATCCCACAGGCTGAAAATGAAATACATATTGGATGCTCTATGTTACTGAAAAAAGATTTTTCAGAAAAGACCGCCTAAGAGACATATATAATAATATAATTACATATAAATATCTTATAATATAAATACACACACACACACACACATATATATATATATATATATATATAAAATAAAATTAGATAAAGTTCATAAAGTTAATTTAAACAAAAAATAAATGGTAATGCAAGTCTGCAAATGGACATGAAAATAGACAGAGAGTGGAGAGAGAAGCTTAAGGTAGACAGATGGATGTAGACCGAAAAGATTTGACAGACAATACAGACCTCAACAAACTCATCCTGCTTGTAGAGGTTAGGCACTTCTCCAGAGCTGAGGATGTTATTGATGTCCTCTAGAAAGGATTCGTCTACGATCTGGGTGTCACTAAACAGGAAGACTGTTGGCCTATTGTCCACACCAGTCAACCGATACAGCTTCTTGATGTCTGCAAGACAGTACATCAGCTATATAAAGTATAATTTTACTGATTAAAGATAGGATCAGGGAAATTCTCTGTACAAATGCAGTCATTTACCAAACAAATTAAATTCAGGTGTATTAACCAAAAGTTAAATGTTTTGTCATGCTTTATAGTGAATATTAAATAATAGGTTTTCCTCGTTTCCTCTTCCTCGCTTTTCAAATTTCACTCAAAAGACTATCAAAAAAACTGTAATGCATTATTTGTGTGTTTTAACTCACCTTCTCTAAACTCCTGTTTACGGTACTGCTTGGTGACTTCCACCTGGAATACTTGGTATTCGCAGATGGAGGCAGCCATCTTTGATAGACTCTGTCTACCAGAGCCCCCAACACCAACAAGCAGCATGTTGCCCCTGAGCTGACTGATCACACGCACCACTCGGGTTACTGAGGAGGGAAAATAAAAATGTTATGCATGTCATTAATTTCATCTGAAATTCTTTGTTTACTTTCTTTTTAACTGGCCTCAGCATGGCTTATACAACTGACAAGTCTTTCTTACAAATATTCAGAAAATTAACTGCATAAGACAAGTCCTATAGTTTACAAATACTTTTTTTTTTTAAATTTTATTTCCACCATCCCTAATCATGTACAATCTGTTCGTATTATGACCTCGAGCTTCATGAAGCTTCAGTGTTCCGGGAATTCCCTGCACACCAACAATACATACAAACTAGTGTTGACCCAGGTTATTCCTATAGTAATGCAGTGCTATTGATCAACGGTGGCATGTGGTAAAGTGGCAGATTGACAGCAGTGTGTAGAGAGCAGAGCCTGGTGCTGAGAGGCCTTTTCTCTCTCAACTACAGGAAGGCTTTTAGCTGAGCCTCATGCTGTGTTCTTTAAAGGAGCCTCAAACTGGGTCTGAATCATAAAACTGGCAAACAGTGAACACAGCAAAGACACATCACAGTTCAGCAGATGAGAGCCTCTTTTATTGATTGTGGTAAGGTCCTGGGTTGACAGAGTGAGATTGATGCTGTGGGTTGATGCATTTGGAGAATTTTGAGGCACTGTGTCATTTTAAATATGTGTAAATTAGTGTCTATGGATGAAAGTGGAAACCCTGGAGTCTGAAAAGTGAAGCCAAGGATAGGAAAATGCAAAGGCTAGTTTCCAAGTCTTCCATTTAGTATGATGTTCTTATTGTAAATTATACAAGCTGGTTATAGCTAGTTCAAGCTTTAGTTAATAACTTAGCTTAACCATCTTCACCAAATATGGTCACCTCTAGCTAAAAAATGGTCTTCACTTAGGTAATCCAAAAATCTATGGGTGAATGGTGAATATCCACCACTTCAACATAGGCAAGGGTCTGGATATGTGTGTGCTCATATGTCATACGCACTGTGTTCAATGGCATCTCGGAAAAGTACCAGGCTCATAGGCACGACTCCAGGTGTTAGGTTGTAGTCCTCAAGGTGGGTCTCCATGAACTTTTTGAGGCTCTTCATGTCCAGTAGGTCCTCATACACACAAGACTCAGTCAGGAAATCACCTACACACACACACACACACACATCATTTACACCGTATCAGAAAATGTATCAAATCGTGAGCTACGTATATTGTTACATCCCTTAACATAATGCATAAACTGCTGTCCATTGCCAATCTATGATCCTTGTTGTAAGAGTAGTGAGGAGAGTTAGTTCATTGGTGGGACATTGACATTGCTTATACATATATATGTCTTTACAGAAATAAATGTACCAAATATTGGCGGTTGTTTGTTGGGGCAGATGTTGTGGAATGTGAGGTCAAAGAGCGAGCCAAGTTTCTCCCCAAGTATAGCAACAAAGGCCTCTGCGTCATTTTGATCTACTAGTCGGTCTGAGAAAACCCTGAAATCCAAATATAGACAACAAATATTATTCAATATGCACACTGCAAAAGCTCCTGTGGGCTTTGGCAAACATGAAACATTCACATGTTGTAAACTTCAGCTAATGGTTGATAATATTGTATAATGACATTTATTGAAATACGAGGGTTAGGGTTACCTGAAGCACTCATGGATCCACAGTCTTGTGATGTTGTTTTTTGTATCATGATAGTCTGGATGAGCTCTTAGCAGACCTTGAAAAACCTAGAATGGATGGAACAGGAAAAGAGAACATAGATGTGTCCTGTCTAATTTTAGTGAATTACCCCATGTGTTTTGTTTTACAAAAGGTCCTCTGATGTCCTTGGAAGACAAAAAAAGTCTGCGTCAAAATACTATTTTTTCACTAGCAGAATTAAGTATTAAAGAATTGAGTCTACAAAAACACCTTCTTACCCTTATACCCTAAATGTAACAGAGCAAAAAGGATTATTAAAAAGCCTTTCCCAAAGTGAGGCACAAGGGTATTTTGACTTCAATAACAATTTAAATAAGCCATCAGTAAATCTCAAGAAAATACTTAACAATAGCCAGTGTCACTGATTATCACAAATTGCCAGTGTGATAATCAATAAACTTCAGTTGCATTTTTTTAAAAACATATTTTAGGAACTGTATGCATGTGTATGTAACTAACCCATCTAATCTAACCTATTTCTATATGTTGTACCTTTGAGATATCTCTGAGGTTGAAGAGGTAGTGGATTTTGGCTGGAGTTGGAAGAAACCGAGCTGTAACAGCATAATACAGTTCCAAGGTGGCCTGGGTCAGAATTTCTCCGAATTCTTCCTTAAAGCCCCGTAGCTTTTGGTTAATCATTGTACTGTAGATCCGCTTGATCTGGGAGTCCTGCATTCAGAAAAGAGAAATCTTTTTAGGTTTGGTACATCTTGCAATTGAAACAGCCATGTCAATAAAACACACAGATTTCAAAATGCTTTGCAGCAATTGACAAACAGAATAGAAGTTGTATAAGGTGTGTAATAACTCGATTTTATGCTGTCAACTTCACACATTCAAGTCACCTCAAGTGTTTACAGGGGTTTACCTTCTGTATTTTATATGGCTGTAATCATTTAAAAAGTAAATTCATTTTGTCTCTTGGAGCAATGCCAAAAGCTGAGTGAGGAGATGAGTTGAGGGAGGCACTACAAAATAGTCTGTAAGAAAATCAGGAAAGGTTGAGAGGAGCACGACAACAGAGATGAAAACCTGCCAAAGAAAATGAAAAGAGACAAGAGGAGACTTGTAGACGGAGTGAGCAATGACTGGAGAGAGCAAGATGAGCAAAAGCAAAAAATTATAAATAAATAAATATATAAAATAAAAAAAATAAAAAAAGGGAAACAAAAAGACGGGACTCAGATTAGATAAATTAGCAAGAGTGCATGGCTTTTGCAGGCACTCTCACATAATTCCCTGGGTGTTGGATATGAGAGTCTGCAATTTTGCAGTGGTTATTATTATCATTATAACTATAATCATAATCAGGGTAATTCCAGTGTGGTGAGATGAAAAAAGAGGTTGACGAATGATGATGAAGGATGATAAAATATCTGGCAGGTGGGAAATTACCAGGAACAACCTTGCTGAAATGCACAATATTAGCTGAATGATAGAGGCACAGAAGATACAATGAAATCTCTTTTAGATGAGAAAGGCATGAATTACACAATATGAAAACAAAATTACTGAGAGAGGAGAGGAGAGGAGAGGAGAGGAGAGGAGAGGGGAGGAGCGCTATGAAGTCAGCAGGACTTACATTAGGGAAAGTCATGTTGATTAGATTGAATCGACTCTGTAAGCGGCCAGAGATATGCGTCCTCCCTCCACCAGGGGGCCCCATGGATGCCAACAAAAACATGTCCTTACAAAGCACACAAAAAACACATGAGCAACTTTAGACTTTGATGACCTCTAAGTAAAACAAATTACATGTCACACATGTCAATGCAGAGAAATTATCAATCTCACACACACCTAAACAAAGACCTCATCCCTATAAAATGGCATTTCTCACCTTGACAAACTTTAGGGTCTGTTTCTGGCGGTCATACCAGAAACCATAGTCAATCCAGAGACGCAGTAGTTCCAGGGGTGGCTGGGAGCCAAAAAGGTCATGGGCTGGCATATTGAGGTCATCCAGGAAACACAACAGGCGCTTTCCACCTGCTGGCACAAACACACCTTTGGTTCTCTTCTCTATGCGGCTTTCCATGATGGCCTGGATGTTATTTGATGTGGTCTGGACAGCGATGGATACAGAGAGAGAAAGTGAGAAAGAAACAGAAAATGTTGAATGTTTATGTTAAGTGGATTCATGGGATACTGATGCAAAATTGAAATCTTAACAACACAGCAATGAAAAGCAGCATTGGGTGACAGGCAAGAATTACTAGCTTAACTAAAAGCGTACATAAAAAATAGGGAAACATTAGGGAATTAAAAGAAAACTATAATGCATAACACAGATTGAGAGAAAGAGAAATATGTGTATATTTAAATTAAAAAGAAATAGAAAAGTCCACCACTTAAAGACTAGAGTAAAACATTGTAGATGCGCAGATGAACTCAAGATAGCAGAGTGTGTGTAGTTGGAAAAGGCAGTGAGAAAAAAATATTTTTAAGCAGCACTTATCCCAAAATATTTTTGAATCAAATAATATGGCAGCAAATGGCACAGAGAGGAGTAGAAAATGGCGGGGACAGGGCTGCCAGGTTGGTGATGGTGATAATGGTGATACTGGTAAAAGTGAGGGGGTGATGAGTGCCTCCATCATCCCAAGCTCTCTAATATACCTTGAGCTCTGCTATTCAGGACTGATCTCACCTTTGGAGCAAAGCTGCACTTTCACTCTAATTGTAGTGGAGCCGAGATGAAAGCTATTCAAAGCCACAATGGGGTTGGATGGAGGTAATTGCTCTTGCACACACAAATAATATGCACAAGCACACCAAACACATGTACTCAATTACCTCTTTGTGAATGCATCATGCTGCAGTGAGGGCAGTTGTTCATAGTTATATTTTGCTGATAGATAATTCAAGGTGTGTGCTAGAGTTCATATGTGGGCAATTATTCATGCATGCTCTCTGTAGATTTACTCTATGACAGCATATGTACTGCAGCCTAGAGGACACATAAATGTTTAAAATATGAATTCATAGTGTTCGAGTTATACTGCATCTTTGCACAGACCAAGCAAAGGGATAGAAATCTCTGGCACATGAGGACAAACCTGACAGACACAATGTGAGGGACAGATAATGGATGGAAAACCTATTTGAACTACCTACTTGATCCATCAAATTAACCTTAAACCTAACCTCAAGCTTCATGATGTATTGCCTTTATTTTACTTAAACAAAGAACAAACAAATTCGCACAACCCACAGAAAAAAATGATTTAATGGCTGATATATTTGCTTTACTCTCTACTCGTACAATCAATGGTCATTTTCTGTGTAGCATTCACAAGTAATTCGGCCAGTGGACAAAACTGTTTGCACATTGCAACATTTGCACCCTGGATCCTAATGGCATAGCTAAACTTTTGTGGTAATGCAATAATTATTACCACAAACTGGCTTTATAAGAACAGAACATAAAGCACATAATACACAAAGGCAATGTAAATGCACCAACCTGTGAAGACATGTTGACAGTGAGGGCAGTCCACTTGCTATCCAAGCCCTGTAGAACGCTCTGGGCAACTGATGTTTTACCAGTACCCACTGGCCCAGTGAGCAGCACTGGGTACTGACCCAACACAAGAGCCTTAACCAGGAAGTTGTAGCGAACTGTGTCCACTGTTGGAACCATGATCTTATAGAATGGAGCACTGCAGGAGGGAGAGATATACATACATTGTAGATACTACACCCTGTCATGCATTCCATTTTAAAGGGAAAAGTAGTACATGCCTACGACAGCTGTTGTCAGATGCACAGTACCACCTGGTTACTTACTTGGCATTATAACGCCAGCCCTTTGGCAGTTTATCTTCAAAAGAAGCCCAGGTTTTGTTCTTGGAGTCCACAAAGTACTCATAAACCGTGTCCTGAAATAGTTTACATATTAAAGTTCAGAATTTGCATTTCAGTTTGGACAGATGAATTCAGTTAAAATATAATAGATCGTGTTGTTCCTTTTCAGTGTAAAATATTGGTGGCTTTTGTGAAAAACAGCAAGTTGCAACGTACAATACACTTGATAACAAGCAAATAAATGAATAGGAAGTGTATCATTTGACTACCTTCGTGGGTAAAAAAAAAAAAAAAGTGCTCTACAAAGACCTTAATGGGGAAGTTGCCCTCCATCTCCCGAAGGAAGTTGTCCATCCTCTTACGTCCATCCTCGTCAACAGAGGCACAGATGGACCAGATAAGGCTGAAGATGAACCAGAGTTCAACCATCCTACCCAAGTTTTCTGTGTCTGTAGTATTCACCTGGACATAGGGAGAAAATTACACTGCTTTTCACAATGAGGATGTTTACAGCAGGAGAAAATGCTAGCCTATAAGTTTTGAGGTTTGACATTGTTATTATTTTTGTTTTATATAACTAATAGCTTAATGTCAGTCACAAGTCAGTTACACCAACCCTATTAAGGATAAACATCTTAGATGAGCTGGAAAATATTTGTCAAATTATAATGACCAAGGGAGGTAACAAATTGCTCTGTACAGATCATACCCCATTGCTGGATGTGGCCAGGGAGTCATAGAGGCGGCAGAGAGAGGTTACTCCATTCAGCTCAGTGACAGGAATCAGTTCTTTACAGTTGCTCTTCTTAAAGTTCATTGTGGCGTCTAAGTATTTGTCAAAGAAACGCTTCAAATGGTTCACTTCAGCCTGAGGAGAAATGGAAAGATCAAAAGATATATAGAGGGATACACAGAAAGGAAATCAGAAAATAAGGATGGTGTCTTTCATAAAGATTTTTCTTACGTTCCTATAATAAATGTGTGAATACAAAATGAGACTTTGAGTTTGTGTGAATAAATTGCACCTCGGACCGCTTGTCCATCCAGGACTGAACAAAAGGCTTCCATCCCAGGTCAGTGTAATCATTGTAGACCATCCCGCAGCGAGACACTGTAGCTGGAGACGCCATTGCCAGGTTCTCCACTTCAAATAGTAGTGATACCTATGACAAAAAATAAACCATAGTTTTTCTATTGTGATCATTTAAGTGTGCTTGGCTATGATTTTGATCTGTTGTGCTTGTTTCTTTGTTTTAATCTGGGGCCAAAAAAAAAGTTGTTCCATTTAGCACTGCATGTGCTCACCACAGATTCACTCTAATGCTGCTAAGCCTGCCCCCTGGTCTTTGACCCCCAGTCCGCTAACGACCAGATCATCTACTGTATACCCAAGCAGACTTCCTACGCTCTGCTCTCCCCGCTGCTTCGCACCTGGACCCACACCCATGGACCTCCCCGTGACAGCCACTGTTTATTTTCATTTTTACAGTTGTGATATTCCAAGAATCAATAGTTAAAATGTACATTTTGAAAAAAAAAACATCTGTTTGGTTTCCAGTTCTGCTCTCACCTGTTCCGGCATGGAGATTCTCTCCCCATTGATGAGTGTGAGCACCTTGTTATCATCCATAACAGAGTTCATACTCTCTATCCATAGTGTGTCAACAGGCCCGTCAAAAACAATCCACTTCTCATCTGGTTTCTCATCTAAATGGAGAGGAGATGCAGTGTGTGATAGAAGACGAGAAGATTTAGAAACCAGAAGTTAGAAAAATATACTGGTATAAGGGTATACTCTCACATTTTTTCTTACAATTTGCAGACAGTAGGATTACATTGTCTACATAGAGTTAACTTATCTTTTGGAAAAAAAAAATACTTGAGATGAAAAGATCAGTGTCTATATAATTTTATTTATCATGAATCAGTGCATAGATGGTAATGCATGTCAGGTAATAATATGTAAAACATTTCCATGTTGGGTGATGGCTCATATAAAGCTTATTTTCCAGTAGTTTTACTACAACAGCTAAAAGCCTGGCAAGGTAAAGGATGCAACCTGCCAACCTGTCTGTATTTTTTACTGGTCACAGATGGAAAAGAAGAGGCTTGAGTGTGTAGTACTATCTAAGTCAAATCCAATATTTGCTTGTAATCCACGAAACATTTAAGATATTTAAGAATGACATTCACAACAATATCAAGTTTCCCTTTAATTACCTTTAATTTGTTAAAAAAAAATCTGATTTGCTGTCTAAAGCAAAGTGGATTTATGAAAGTATGATGACTCTATCTGATTCTGATACAGTGAGAGGAAGAATAATAACTAGTGTCTGTTCACTGATTCCACGGGTAGTAAGAACAGCAAAGTGTGTTTTTTATTGTGAGTACCTGCGCAGGCTGTTCTCATGAGGGAAGACAGTACTCCATCTGTCCACTCATTAGTGGAGAGGTCATTTTCTCCATACAGCTCTCCCAGACTCATTGCCTTGGGGTTCAGAGGATAGTCCTATTGTACCATGGAATCACATGTGGATCAAGGTATGAGAGGAGATAAACAATAATATGTAAATTAAAATTGCACATCACATTTGTCAGCTCCAAACCTTAAAATGAAGGGAATGCTGGAGAATAATTAAAAAATGTGCATCTTTTTGCCAACTATATATATCCTTTACCCCTGACCTAACTAAGGTATTTCACACAAACATACCGGTAAATACAATGTAGCATATTTCTAATTTTTACAACCAGAAATACATCCTACCTGCTGTCAATGCATGAAGCATGAGTATACGTCTTCAGAGTGTGAATTGATCATTTGGTTACAGGAGAATTAGATGACCTTCATCATCTAATATGTAAATATATGCTTTGGTGTTATATCTATATTGAATTTACCATCTCACAAGTAGTTTCTGTGTTTCTCATATATGCGTGTGTGTTTCTCTGTTTGACTATGTGTTTGCATGAACATGTGGGTGGAAGAAAACCAGGCAATAGAGACAGGGAGATGGATAATGAGAACCAGGGAGAGATGAAGCTAGCAAGAGAGACTCCAGAAATAGATATGCATCACTTAGAAAAAAAGAGAGATTTAGAGGTTAAAATAGGGAAAATAGGTAAAAAGAAACTTAATGGAAACTTAGTATACCCACCTGGACCAGCTGGAAACCAGACACTCCTTTGTGGTGCAGGGAAGTGAGTGCATTCTGCAGAATCTTCCATGTGACAGTCTTCGCGCTGCCTGTCTTGCCCACCAGCATGGAGGAGTGTCGAGAATTTTTAGTCTCATAAAGTTGGATGACTTTGGTCAGAGCAAAAGAGGTCACCTGCAAACCGCTTTGACGAAGCTCCACCTTTATAGCCTCTGTCAACTGCAACATTCATGATGATGGATAATTTATTAGCATTGAGCATGTTGTTGGTTTTTGGGATCAGAGAAAGTACACTGTCATACATTAAGATAAAAAATAGCAAAGAACTATTTTTTGCATGAACGATAATCTTGACTGTTGACTTACCTTGCCATAGTCTATAACAGGTACCTCCACAGCAGGGAACAAGTCCTGGGTGATCCCATTGAACAGCGGCAGGTCAGTCGAGGTCAACTTTGCAATATTCATGTCTTTCATAGCCATAAGGAGGATCTGAGGAGAGAGATACAGGTAGAGTCAGTCAAAATAGAAATTCCAATAAAAAAGTAGAGATTGTCTGATGTGGCTAATCATCTCCACCCTGTAGAGCCAGCTGTCTCATCCACAGTAGTGCCTGTTGCTCCCAATAGCATCAATTATGATATGTAACAAAACAGGTTCAGGTTATTTTTATATAATCATGCAACATTCTTTTCTTGAAATGCTTTAAAAAATGTATTTTAGTTGGAATTACTTGATAAATTAAAATCCTATCTAACTAGCAGACTTCTTTTTTTTTTTTTTTTACAAGAATGTGAACTGTGGAGATGCTCCCTCAGCTCATACACTTTAAGTTAATTAGAAAAGGATCTCTTAATGCAGGTTAAAACAAAAAGGAATGATTACTGCAAACCTGTTTAAATGATCTTATGGATACGTGACTGAAATTATGAACCTACATGAACCTAAAAATATAGGTGTTTTGTTAAACATGAGAGAGACCTACTTCTTCATCAGGAACATTGGAGCAAATGCGTCGCTTCTTTCCTGCATAGCGAAGCAAGGAGGTGAGAGCACGCAGACCAAAATCATAGTGGTCCTGTTTAGACAGCTGCTGCACTGCCAGGGAGTACAGGGTAAACACTTTCTTAGCCAGGAGCTATGAAGAAAATGACAGAGACAGAAGTATATTTACAGTGACATAGAGTGACAGAATGACAGAGACAAGGAATGAAGCAATAATGTAATCTTAAACGGGATTAAAATCTGCATCATAAACCAGAGATAGGTCATAATGACTTGGCAGGGAGGTAAAGCCAGTACAGCATGTCACAGAACATAATTCCTTACCTGGAAATGAAAGACATGTCCCAAATTGTACATTTGTTCAACTATGCAGCCCAAGATACAATAGAATGAGCAGGGGAGGTGGGGGGGTTCAACTCTGACATCACCCTCACAACAAACACTCACAAAAATAATGAAGCAGTAAAAGCTCCATAGTGAGTCAGCTGTAAATTAACTTCAGCCCTATAGTCATACATAAACACAATGGCAGTAATCATCACTCTAAACACGTGTACCTGTACACAAAGACACACAAACCAGTGCTTACTACTTAATGCTACAGTCTGTAACTTTTAAATAACTTTAAAACTATGAATATCTTGCTCACATTTTCAACCAAGATTACTTCCCAAGAAATGTACTGTGCAATACCAATAACTGTCTGTTTAAAACCTTGATAAATAATCAAAAAATTCTCTGTAGGTCTGTAAGTTTGTTCTTAAAAAGGCAAGCAGTATATTTTTAATTGAATCAATCAGTTTGATTTGATGTTATTCCATCTCTATCAGTATAGAATAACTTAATCTCATTTTCTGATTACTTCAGCTCTTCACATAGAAGAAGCAGGCATTTTTCATCAAGGCTGTGATTATTTAAGAGGATATACTTTACTTTTGTATTCAGAACTGCGTACAGGGTGAAAATAGCACAGAAATAGGCAGATTTCATTAAACAGATTAATTTAATTAAACATCCACTATAAAAGCAGGCCTTACAAGTGGGATGTAGGAGAGGTTTCCTTCCCTACTTTCAGAGTGATGCAATGTGTCTGTGTTCCTGTGTAAAATGCAACTATGTATCAGTGGGCTACAACAAGCAAATTAATGCAAATTACTGCAGTGTGTGTTTAGACAGGCTTTCATTACAGTGGAAGGAAGGAAGATTCATGAAACCTGAATAAGATTTATATGTCCAGCACATAACCACAATTTTCCTAAAACTTAAACAAAACAAGATTTTTGTCATGTTTTTAATATTAAGATGAAGAACAAACCCCTACTGCACTTTCTCTATTCATCTATTGATTTCTTTTTATTTATTCTGCAATACACTACTCATATTACATTTCCTTGGGTGGTAGTACCTTGCAGTTGTTGAAGCCCTCTCCAAACAGTATGATCTCAGCAATTAGAGTAGAGTCTGGCACCACCATGGAGATAGGTCTGAACATGGACTTTAGGTTGTCTGGGAGCTCAGTGCGGCCAGCGTAACCTTGGAAAAAAAGAAAGAAATGGAGAGTAAACATTGTAATTATGAACTCTTAAAGTGCCATTTGTGACACAGGTTTGCCCTTGCACATTTGCGTTGACCTACCAGGATTCATGGTGATAAATATACCACATGACCAGACCAGACGTATGTGCTGTCCATCAAAATAGAACTTGGATTGTCCCGCTGAGAGGGCGGACAGGATGGAGAGGATCTGCTGGGCCACCACTGACAACACCTCAATGTTGATTCGGTTGAACTCATCAAAGCATCCCCAAGCTCCTGTCTGTTCAGGATGAAAACAATAAAAATACACACAAGTTATGCAGAGAAAATAAAATCTACTTCCAAGAAAAACATGTATTTTAATAAGTGTTAAATATATTTTTCCCCTGCTGAAATAATATAAGCATGCCAGACATCATTTTACAGATGCAGTGCTTCTCAAATTCCACACAAACTTTCTATTAATTGTCTTGTTTAATAATGGTTTAATTGCATACTATTCCTAGAGAAATTACTATCCCACAATATGAGTTGGTGATTACAACATTCATAACAGATGACAGACTGCAAACACTGCATCATTTTGTTTAATTTACAATGCATTGTATTTTCGATTTCTTTGACTTCTTTCTGACTTTTTTGTTTCTTTAATGTCTTATAATATACACTGTACTGAAATAACTAACTATTTCATATATTCATTATAATTAATTAATATAATATATAATAATCATCATCATTACTTATCTTTAGGCTGTTCCTACCTGTGCCAGTCCAGAGTACATGCGTCCCATTGATTTGTAGTCTAGTCCCTCCGAGCAGTTGACTACAATGACATACATGCCTAGAGCTTTGCCTAAGTCCTTTACTGTCTCTGTCTTGCCAGTGCCAGCTGGGCCTTTAGGAGAACCCCCCCGGTGGAGATGTAGTGCTGTGGTCAGGGTCATATAACACCTACACAAAGTCAAAAAGGTACAAACAAATATTTACTCTACAGTCACTGGAAAGAAAAATATTTATCATACGCAAAATGATTAAAATGGATGTAACATGACTGAAGTTGGAAATACAGCTCTTTATTAGTTATTCAAGCTGCCCCCCCATTAGTAATGCAAATGGTAACTTCTGTGTGACCTTATCTAATTCACTTAATGTTTAAGTACACAAGATAATGATCCCTGCACAAACTTGTTCTCAGTCTCAATAATAAAGGGTTGTTCAGTTTATTGATTCTAGATATGAATAACAAAACTAATGTAAAAAGTATTCAACTGATTGATATTGATTCATGCGTTAATGCCTTTGTTGGTTGGTGCACTTAGGGACAGAGTGACTGAATAATTGTGTTACCTGTCCGTAAGTGGAGTGATGACAAGCCGTCCAGAGTTGCCCAGATACTCGTAGCCATATCTGAAATGGGTGTTGGTTTGTCGGATGATGCAATCATTTAAATCCTATTGGGAAGAAAGCAAACTAGTTAAATAAGCAATATATTTTCTTTGACTCCTTCCTTTATGCCAGCTCAGCAATCTATCTTTGACAGAAGGGTCAGCAAACTGAGTGGAGAGAATAAGATATGATTGAAAATACGGTGTATTTGTTTGATAAAAGTTATTTGTTATGCTCCTCTTTCTTCATGCTGCTTCTCCTTTTGTCTCCATACTTTATGTTGTTCTTATTTGCATCTATCAGAGCTTACCTTATCCCAGTATAGTCGCAGCTGGCACAGCCACTCAAAGGTGTTGACATCATTACAGCCTGCCTTGGCCAGCTTGTCAATGACATCCCGAGCATGAACTTCAACTGTGACCAGAGCAACAATCTTCAGACGCAAGACTTTGGACAGATTGCCACGGATGATCTCTGAATAGCACTGAAGCATGGAGACCTAAATAACAAAAACAGTCATTGCAAAGTCTTAAGAGATGGTGGAAGTCTTGTAATTGTTACAGTCTTCAACTTTAAAATGTATATTTTTAGAAGAGATGCACAATATGTATTTTTTCAACCAATACCAATAGACATTTCATCATATTTAATACTCAATACTGTTCAACGCCATCTACTGTTGGGTGACACATACTTTGCAATGAAAGTAATACAATAAATTTAATATCAAATAATATATTTGTTGGGCATCCCAAATAAAAATCTAACCGTAGCAGACACAGATGATACAAATCAAATTTTAAAAAGTTAACAAATCTTCACAGTGATTTTACTCAATATGTAATTTCATAAAGTTCAAGAAAAAAGTAGCTCAGCAAAAGCAGGTTAACCAAACCTGTTTCTTCTTCATGGACTTAAGAGAGGACTTATTGGCTTTCTCTTTGCTGGCTTCGAGAGATTTAGTGACATCACTGGTCCATTGGATCTGACTGGCGGTGATCAGCATCTAACACAGGAAGAATACACAAGTACGGTAACTGTATTTCACATTTTCTTAAGGGTCTCTTAATAACTGAATAGCTTGGACTAAATATCCATGGGAATGAGGAGAATGAATGAATTAATTGAGATATGTAAATTCAGCATAAATAATTGCTCATACACAATTAATTTCAGATTCGTAAGTCAGTTTTCCTCTGGCTGAGGTATATTGTGTGACTCAAATTTTTCCTTAGCAGTGAATTACAACATGATTTTCATTCGCTGCTCCCTTTAGCAGCTAATGAAAGTCAATGAAATAATGGATTTGCATTGCTTTTGAATTAATAACTATTTTATAACACCAACGCCAACACTAACTTGTGATCATGTCACTACATCAGTACGGGTTGGAATATAAGATAGATGAGAATGCAAAAGGACTATGGGCAGTTAAAGAGAGATAAGCAGAAATAAATGTACCTGTCCTGGCCAATCTTTGACCCATTTTTCTCTATGAGCTGCTATCTTCTTCAGAGCCTCAAGGCAGTGGCTCAGGCATTGCTTTAGTGTAGAACGCATGTTTCTCTCAAGATCGCACAGCCAAATCTGCAAACACAACAAAAATAGTGCTCAGGTTCTCCAGCAAAACTCTCTGCATGCTGTATTCAGATCGTGATCACAGTTATCACTGCTGTACCTCAACAGGTTTTTCCAGGTTCAAATTCAGGCTGAACTCAATGAACTCCCCATCAGCTGAGGACATCCCACAGGCTTCTAATTTACGGGACTATAGAAGGCAGAAATATACAGCAGCTCTCTGTAAGAAATGGTCTGTTTTTGTGAAATATCAAAACGATTTTGTGGTTTGAGGCCATTCCATCCTGAAAATTTGATTTTAACTGAACTGTAATTAAAATTCTAAAACAATCGGTAAACTAATAAGCAAACTTTTCAGCTGGAAAGGGTTATTCTACAGCACAGAATGTGATTCAACATCATAAATCAGGACTGGTGTATCAATTGATAAGAAAAACTTAATAACTTCAGAAAAACAAAATATGACCCATTTCATCAATTAAGTAGAGAATGTATTTCAGAAAATAAAACTTTCGATAAAGAAACACAGTTTATGTCAAAGCGCAAAGAAAAGGTGTATGAACATTTTTATATAAACATTTATTGTAAAATGTGATGTAATTTGCATTTGAGTATAGATAAAGATAATGTGCTTTTCCTTCGTGCTTGAGTGGTATAAGGATCAGATCACATTTTATAACAAATGCAGAAAACCAGGTTATGTTGGAAGGTTCACATACTTTTTCTTGTCTTTGTACAATCCACACTAATCTAATCTCAAAAGAACAACCTTAAAGTGGTCTTTTAAAGCAGTCGTTTAACAGTGGCCTCTGAGTGTATGTCAGCCTGTATATCATTTTCTGAATATTTTTGTGTTCCCTGCCTTAACAATGTGCAGACTCTTGATGTTGTCGAAACATTTCTTCAGGTGGGGTTGCATGGCTTCTGGGTTCTGCGACTGCCCCAGTATCTCCAGCACATCATCATTCGACAGAAAATAAAATCTTGGAAAGATCTGCCTCTTGGTCTCCAGGTACATATCCAGGGCCTTCTGAATGTCCTCCAGCTTGGTGCTCATCTCTAACAGCTTATCAGGTAAGCCTAAAGGACAGAAGAGAGGCTAGCTGATGACCTGAGGAAATTCCTAATATTGGACCATCATCATTATCACATTCTTGTGTCTTATTCATACATTTTTAGCATTTTCTTTACTCCAAATTGTGTTCACATTACATCTCACATGATATGCAAAAGTCCATGTATGGTTTTACACTAAGATTTTCTTTAAATGAATGAGTATGCTGTCATACCAGGGTAGTGTGTTCCCTGCAAGGCGTTGTTGTCCTTGTGGAGTCTGCTCATAATGGTCTTCCAATTAGAACTAACATCTTCAAACTCTTTGCACTCATGGGGCAGCTGCTCCCTGATGTCCTTTCCTTGGAAAATGTTCTATTTGGATGAAAGAAGACCAGTACATCACAGTTCAGCTGTGTTCATGCTTTGATGCAAAGATGTGATACAAAGTGATTTTTTTTTTATTTATTCAATTTTAAGTGCACATCTTTAGAATGTTGTCCTGAGCACTCCTCAAATGTTGGTGACCTACACTAATTTCTGTGCCTGATCGCATCATGTGAGTGCACAGACTACTGAGCCTGCTGCTGTACGAATGTGCTGCTCAAATCCTGCTTCTCGTGTAAACAGTATAACAGAGAAACCAAACAATCTACTAAATCCAACAGTGACTACTATCTGCTCCAACAATCTGCCAGATTCCAACATCTAATCATCATATCTACTGAGGTAAACTCAAACACTCTCTTTTTTAAAAAAAAAAAAAAGATCACAACAGATAATATTCTGAAAAGGATAGGCTAATAATAATGAAGTGCCAACCATCAAGCAATTAATACACATATCTATTTATGAATCGTACAACATAATGTAGTGTGTGAGTGTGTTTCTCGTACCTCCAGATATATCCACTGACGTTGCACAGTGAGGACCATCTCGATGACTTCCAGGACCTGTGACAGACGCCGTTCCCAGCTGTCCACCTGCCGCTCAAAGGCTTTGACAAACCGAGAAGCCTTCATTGTGGACAGGATAACCATATTGTCCTCCAGGGCCTGGAAAACCTCTTCTGTGCCCCTGAGGGATACAGTGAGGGAAACTAAACTGCTTATGACAGCTTTAAATGGAGTTCAATACTGACACATATTGGCACAATTTTAGAGATGTATATACTTTTGTAAGTAAATTAGTAATACAATGGAGTTGCATAATTTCATGAATACATTCCTGTTATGTTTAGTTTTTTGAAACAGCCAAAAAAAAAAGTTTCAATTCACCTTGGTGTGTATTTTTGAGGACTGCACAACACTGGGAAATATGTCTAATATAAATACCCCATCTTGCACAATATCAAGTGGATAAAGTGGTACAGACACTTAAAGACAAACTAACACACTTGCTCCATTTCTCATTTCTCCAACAAGACTGTTAATACATAAATCATTCTTACATCAGCATCATAAATAATCTCCATTATACAACTATGCTATGGAGGAATTACATTTATCTCTACTCAAACAAAGCTTGACTAAGATATTATCATATAAACTAGACACAATGAAGACACAAACCTGTGAGTTCAGAATTTCACAATGCTGTCTTTCAGCTTTGCTTCCCTACCTCAGTCGATAGTGGCCTTTATCTTTATAAGGTGCAATATCCAGGACCATTTCATCCCATGTTTTGGTGATATCCTCCAGACCCTTAAATACCAAGCACAAAGAGTAGACAACTCAAACAAGCTAAATTCATCAGGTTTGAGTTCTAGTGCTTGCATACATTGGAGATGGAGACACATTAGAGATCTGCTGTCTTAGTTTATACAGTGGTAATTACATGCAAGTCGTGAGTTAAAATAAATAACCCTAACAGGACAAATTTACACCATGCTTCCACATGCCAAAACCTGGTCCTTTAACTGCTGTAATGAAAATTATGTAAGTAGTGAGGTGCATGGTAAGGAAAACTTTCTCGGGTTAGACTCTGGTTAGAATGAAGGAAGACAGAAAAAACTGCCAACTGAGCATCTGTCTAGACAAGAAGACTGCACCTGTTCAATGGAGAGCTCTTTGCTAGCGGCTCCAGAGATCTCACAGATTTTGTCAGTGTACTTGTCAAGGCCCAGATATATGATCTTCTCCAGGGTAAATTCACTGCTTGTTTGGTCGAAAGAGCACTGAAGCTCTTCGCAGATCTGCTTCCAGTGCCTGAGTGAAAGGAGACATGAAAGTATGTTAAGAAGATTAAAGCCTTCCAGGTGACTTTCGAAATCAACCACAATTTTATTTACCACATACATCACATCACATTTTATTTATCACATACATTTAATGTATCTCATTCATCTATATGTTTGATGCTTTCATATTTTATAACTAAGTATTTCTATAGTTATTAAAAAAATGATATTGTGGAATGCTGACGTATGAGTAGAGAGATGTCTGGATATCTGGGCATGACAGTGAGAGTATCATTTGGCTCTGAGCTCTGTGCAGGGGGCATAACAAGAACACAAACTGAAATAACAGAGGTGGCACAGAGAAAAGAGGAATGGAAGGTAAAAGAGAGGGAGGAGACACAGCAGAATCTGCGCCAAGTATTACCCATAATCATCATCTTCGTCTTTTTTTTTTAAGAAGAGGTTTGTCTTTGGAGGTAGTGTGTACACATTTAAATGTGGTACAACTTTCTCAAATGGAGTACAGAACGCAGCTAAGGTATACTGACACTGATGAGGGAAAAGAAGACCTTATAAAGGGCTTTACTAAAAGGATTAAAGGCTGCAGAACAACAATCATGGAGAATAGACTAAAGCTAACCACAGTAATTATCTAATTACAGTGGATTAAGCAACATGCCGAATGTTCTTCCTTTTCATCAAAGTTGCAAAATGGTCCCTTATGCGGAGCATTGAGTTATCAAGTCTCCAAAATAAGGACACAGTATTATCTACTATTTCACTTTTTAGACAGGGGTTTTATACAGTGCTCCTGTCATATCTTTATGATAACAACTGAAAGACAATTGCTACATGACAAGTAAATATGTAAAAATAATTTGGTTTCAGTCAATACCTGTCTCTCATGGCTGGGTTCCTCAGATCAGCAATTAGAGGGATGATCCTCTTAAACTGCTCAATCTTGCTCTTGGAGAACTCTACAATGTCCCATTCTTTATCCTGCAAGACAAAGATCAGGTCCTTACTTCTGTGTAATATTAATGTGAGAGTAGCTGAGGGGTTTATTTTCAGGGAAGCTGTGCATTTTGTGATAATAGCAACACATTTTATGCATTCTAAGGGGATGCCCTAGATATAGCTACCACTGTAAAATGCATTCAGGCACACTCTTTGGCTCTTCAGCTGAAAATACCTAGTGATGTGCCTAAAAATGTTGCAAATTTTATATTCCTATTTCAAATAAAAGTGTCATAGTACAGCTTATGCAGTGTATGTGACTGATTAAATATATTTGGACATTCCTGTGCAATTTATATGTGTGAAACAAAATCTAAACTGACACAGGGAGTAGGATGCCAAAATCTGCAGCCATTAAATAAATCAGGTTTGGCACAACTGACCTTTAGTTCTCTCTGAAGTTTGTGGAGTTTTTTGAACATGTCCTGTGCTGTGCTCTCCATGTTCTCCGTCCGCAGCGTAGCAAACTGACCAACTTTCCAGATGTTCCAGTTGCTATTCCACTCCTGTGTGGTCTCCCAGACCTGCTGCAGGTGGTCTATGTCCTTCAGAAAGCATACAAACACATGACAAATGACAAAAGCTTAATTCAATATTCAATATTTTTTGGGACTATGGGCACAGGGTTGTGTCAGACCTTCTCCAGTATCCGGATACTTTTGGATGGGGGCTGCTCTATTTTGAAGAAACTCAGCCCATTGAGGATAGTGCTCTCCTCCAATTTCAGAGCCTCCAGTTGGCTGCAATGCTCTTTAATTTGGTTCAGAGCCATCTCAGTGCTCAGTGCACTGTCAAATGGACCTGGATATGCAGATTCAAAAAGGGAGATAAAAAAAAAAAAAAAAACACGAAAAAGCATACAAATACAAAAATGTCCACATTCATATCTCCACAAACAATAGCACAAAAGAAAAAGGCAACATATTTTACAATCCTTAATGAATAGTAGTGTTCAAAATACAGATTTGGCAAGGAGAAAAGTGTATAAGTGGGTAAGAGGTGAAGTGGCATTCTAACTTTGGAGGGGGGTTTCCATAGTGAAGAAATATAATATACCTGTGCTGTTAAACTCCTGCAAAGTGGTCTGGATCTTCTTCTTGAACTCTTCAGATGAGAGGATCAAGTTGTTCTTAAACTTCTCCTTGTTCCTCTGCAGCATGATGTCACTGTCAATCAACACCTGCTGGAACCACACCCACTCTCCATTCAGCACTTCACGCATTTCCTGCACCTGTTGGCAAACCAAATAGCAGCACTGGATATTATATAAAGGACTGTTTTCCTTAGTCATTCATTTATGTAGATATATTCAGTAAACCGTGACTGACAAAGTTTTGATGATGTCTGTATTCTCCTGAAACCCTAAAAAGCCTCCAAAGATTTCCTTAATTTTACTTCATGGAGGTTGGACAATAAACATGTATGTCTTGAATTGAGAATACATAACTTTATAAACTATGATCTGTCTCTCTTTATCAAATGAGCAAATGGAAAATTTCCTGTATACCTTTACGATTTTGTAACTGTACTGCACAAGATGAAAAAAATAAAAACCTGAGAGATGTTACAACAGATGTTCAATGACATGGTAAAGCCCAAGACAACCTATTTGGCTTCAAAAATGTAATTGCTGTCAGACGAAAAAAGTATGAGGGATTCAGACAAATTCAACTACAAGATCAATGTATATGCTGATGACGCATTTTTTTTTTTTAAATAAAGGAATGAAGTGCTTACAGCATGGTCCACTGGGACCTCATACTTGTCCAGGGTAGCAAACTGTTTATGGATGAGAGGAATCTGAGCCTCTGTCTTGGGCAAGTCAGCCTGGAGCTTCTCCAAAAGCTTCAGGCTCTCACCAAGCTCAGCCAAAGTCTGGGGAAGTTGGCTCAGCCTAAACACAGATACAAGCAAAGAATCACAACAAAGGGTTACACTTCCTTGAGTACACTTTTAAAATACATTTTAGATATTATCTGGATCAAATCTGCTCTCATTCCTTTTCAATGTCCTTTTTGCCTTTTATCTTTTATGACTGTGGTGAACATAAAAGGTTAAATTAACAAAGTACTTCAGAGATGCCTGTATTAAATTTCTGCAAATTGCACTTCCCTTGGTTTTAATTCCTGCGGTGGACCTTTGTTGGATCTCTCTCCCTCTACACAATTTGTAATATTTGTAATAAATACATAAAGAAATCCACTCAAAACAAAATCTTTCTACTTGATTCCCCACCTTCTGGCATTTTCCTGCAGTGAGGAATGTAGTTCTTTTAGGTGGGTGCTAGCCATGTGGTTAAGCAGCTGAGTGAACTTTGTCTGCCATTCACTGCAGAGCTGCTCCAAGGAGGACTTGAGTGGTGAACAGTCTAGCATGACAAACCAGATGTTTAACACAGTCTCTTCCTGTTGAATATTGGTAGCTTTTTCTGTGTACCTGTTGGTAAAAAACAAAAGACAGAAAAGAAAAGGATGAAGATTAATGCATGTGCATGCTTCAGCATGGTAAACACAACGATGACAGAATTATACAAAAGTTTACTTGGAGAAGAAACACAGACATAAATTCACACAATAAATATATATAATACTGATAGCACTGATACATAATAATGTATCAGTGCTATAAAAAAAATTACAGCAAAAAGTTGCAAAAGCATGAATGCATTGGTACTTGAAAGATTTATAGAAACTTTCTAAAGAGAGCAATTTTAAAATGTTAAGACGTTAAGAAATGAATATCTTTAGCACAGTGCCTCTTTATGTCTGCTTCAAAAGTAGTGACTGGTGGGTTTAGTCTCTGGTAGCGTTGTATAAAGGAGTCCTGGTTATTCTCCCAGATATCCCTGTATTTCTCCCAAGTCTTTAGATAGGTCTGCAGGTGGCTGGCATTGGCTGTCATCCCTGTGGCAATTGCAGCCTGAATCTTCTTTATTTCCTCGTCTTGCTCTGAAAGACCAAAGTGGAGATATAGACAAGACAGAGGACATGCAAAGGGGATATACATTCGATCCACATTTGCTTAACACCCAATGGTACCCAGTGTTATTTTTCTGGAAATCATATTCGATTACATTAGATTCTGAGGAATACATTGCAAAGTCAAGTGAAAGAAGATGTTTTCTAACCTATGCTGATGTGTATGGGATTCCCCTGTGGCTGTTTGCAGGAGAGAACTTCAGGCAGTCGTCTAAACTCGGAGATGGTATTGATGAGCTGAGGCAAAATGTTCACAATCTGAGCAAGCTTCCCAGGAGTCGGCGTGAACTCGAGCTATCAAAACAGACACACACAGGCACGCAACATAAATGAACAGCTGGTATGTTTTACCTACATTTTTAACTTGCCAGCTATCAAATTTAAAATTGATCTAAACTGCTGTCAGGCTAATTTACATGGCTGTCTATAAGTGAGTGTGTCAAAGCGGTAGAACCTCACAAAAGAGCACTGCTTATACCATGCTTCAGAATATGCCTCTGTATGTTTGTGTGTGTCTTGTGTTTGTTTGTTTGTTTGTTTATGATTTGTTTATTTTATCATGATCACAGGTTTTAATTGGACATATAATCATTAATTGCGACATTTGTTTCATTCTGTATACATATTCTTTCTACAGTAGAATCTCCTCTCTCACATCAGAAGCACAATAAGACTAGTCTTCTATTTCCTACATCAGTGACTATAAGCTTTATCATACAGTTTTGACTTCTATACAGGCTGACATAGCCATCCAAAAAACACATTCCCATATTTTATGCTCATAATAACAAGATCCAACTAGATTAGGAGGGTTGATGGTACCTTCGGTGTGGTTTGGGGAGACATCTGGCGCAGTATTACCAGGACTTTAAAAAGAGGATTGGGTGATGTCTTGTGGTCTCCATTGATGGCCCTGGATAGCTTCTTCATTGAGTACTTGATGTTGCTCCGAAGAGCTTCCTCTACCATGTGGTCCACCTTCTCTGTGTAGGTCACCCAGTGCTTCTGAACCTTAAACACAACAGTAATAAACATTGGAAAAACCCAGAACATGGCAGTGCTAATTGATGCCTTATTGATTATCAAATCAAAATAAAGTGATCCTATCTAAAAGAGATATTTTCAAAAAATTATTAGCATTAACATTAACTTTAAGAGCTTCTGTTTGCAAATATATCATCCTGCAATTTCTGTAATGCTTTATACATGGCCAGAAAAAAAGTTGGGAGTGAAACGTCTTGCTTCTATATCCTTCAACTTACCGTCTAAACCTATCATGAATATTACAGGATGTCACATGAATAATGTAAGAATAACTTTTAATATTATCTTACAGAATCTAAAAAAAAAAGTGCAGTGCGAAGCATGTACCTCAGGTCCATCATTAGAGAAGATGTTGTAAATGCGGTTCAATATATCAACAATTTCCTGGTGTGCTGAGCGCAGTATTTTGAGCTGACTCTGCTGGTGCGTCTTCTGGTCATCCTCAAAGTCTAGGTTCCTAATAAATCCAAAAGGAGACAATTATAAGTTACTTATAGGTGCAATGCATAAGATCTGGCCAGAGTTGTAGTTTAAAACTTTCAGAGGTTGCTGTGTGATCTCTGCGGATCAGAAGTAGAGCTGCCCAGAGGCTGCACGAAAGGTAACCAACCCAATCCAACCACCTGCAAGAAATCAAGTTTGGTGCCAAACAAGCGAAGTTATATAAAAAGATGCAAATCTTTGCTAATCAGTAAAAGTAATCACAAACCTGTACACAGTCTTTCCATCCAGTTTAATCAGCAATGTCTCATTGATTTGGCGACATTTGTTCGAGATGGATTGATTATACACTTTGTAGCCATCAACTATCAACTTGACCTGTGTCATGAATAGAAGACAAGGAAATTACAATGACAACAGTCCTGTGCAGTCCAGTTTCTGGGTCCTGTTAAGTGGTAAAATGGCCTAATAAATTAAGATCTGTCTAAACTGTGTCTGCAGTGAATACAGTTACTATGAAGTGTACACATGCCGATATTAGTAAGGAGGGAACGTGTGTTATAACCTTGTCAACATGAAGGAGACAGTCACGGATGAAGGCATTCGAGGCCCCTTTAGAAGACCACAGGAGCTTGGTCAGCCCTGGCTGAATCTTATCATCAATGAAACGAATTCGCTCCCGAAACAGACCAAACTGTTCAGGAGACAGCATTCCAATGATCCTGATAAACACACACAAAAATACACAAATACATACACAAAGAAGCAGGTGATAGGGCCAGTAAGTAAATTTTACTGTGTTTCATTTATCAGGTGAGTACTAAAGTACTGAGCACTGAAGTTGGCAGCATCTAACAGCTAAAATACAAAAACACTAAACTTGTTGGTGCGTGTTTTCCTTTTAAAAGTCTATGTTTTTTACTGTGTGTGTAGGTGTGTCAGACCTGTTATAGTCCCTGATCAGCAGCAGTACTCTGTCTCTAAGGCCTCTGATGTCCTCTTTGTCCTGGCAAATGTCAGACACACACTGGGGGATCTCAAACTTCAGTCGATCCCAGTAGTGGATCTCAGAGAACAGGTTCAACAGATTGCTGGAAAAGAAAACACCAGGGTTTTAAAATTAAGCCCTATTTTTTTTTTATTCAACTCACAGGGACAGAGGGAGATGCTGTAATGAGGTATACATATATATATATATATATATACAGTTGTTTCCTTTGGTAATCATGACTCCATAAAAGATGGAAACTTGAATACATAAAATATGTGGTTGTATTTTTCTTTTTCATAAAGAAACTTGGTTTAAGTTTAAGTATAATCAACAAATTGGGTTTGTGTAACTCACATGTCAAAGTTAATTCCAAGCTTGATGCCCCTGTTCACCATGATTGGCTGCTCCAGTTTCTTGAGGTATTGTCCATCCAGGTTGTGGCTCCACTCACTGAAATTTTTCCTCACCATCTCATCCAAAACTTGAACCACTTGGCCATAGGTAAAAACTGCCTGCTTGCGATTGTATGACTCAGGCAGGAAGTAAGCCTTCTGAAGCACCTGTAGGAGAGAGAAAGGCAACAAATGAGGAAGAACTCAGTGGACATTTTTAAAAAGGCCAGTTCAGTTAAGACCACAAATACAGTTGTAGTCAATCTATGGTTTAAATTCATCCAAGGGTATACCAGAGTATAAATGTACTTCTTAAATTAGGATTATTTTTCTGGTAACATGAAGAAACAGGTTTAAACCAAACTTAAAGAAGTAATGGTTGTGTAGTTTAATGGACCCACCTCCATTGACCGATCCATGCGTTGCCTGAGGGCCCTCACCCAGTGGGCCTGGCCTGCTATCCGGGGCATATGGTCAGCAGAGGACCTTGTCTTCTGGTTCAACTCCTTGTTGACCATTTTAAGCTCCTTGTTAAATATATTGTACACTTCCTCTATCTTCTCTTCTGTGGTACGCCTAATGGCCTGGAATGGGGAACATTGGATGGAAGAGAATGAAAATGAAATGAAAATTGTAAGAAAAGAAGACAGGTGAAAGAAGAAAGAAAATAGAGAATATGAGTTTGAGAGCTTTATACTAACTGCAGTTTGCACTAAAAACTAACACAAATCTGGGGTTTTTCAAGGATCTCTAAAGACAACATAACAAAGATAAACTTTTAACCATGAAAAAATATGAAAAGTCTTTTTGCTCTTAGGGTATCAAAGTGATCGAAAAGACATTTCTCTGTGAGAGACCAAGAGACACACCTCTCGCGTAGACATAGGCCTAAAAATGTCCAGAAGCCGCACGCCTTCCTCCACTGTGTTCACAGTCTTAAATACTGTATTGATGAGGTTCTGTATCATCATTTCCAGATTCATTATTAATACACGAAACCTGTGCACCAACACACAGACAAGCACACGTATGAAAACAAAAATGCATGATGATCAGTGAATGAATGAAAAAAAAAATACAAAAACAGGAGCACAAACACAAAGGGACCAATTTTCCTATCGGTGCAAAGCCAGTGCAAGGATAAACATAATATATGTGCAATTTTCTTCTGGCACTAGTATATTTTTTGTTAAGTAATTTCCTGGCTGATGAGGTGGTGCCGAGAAATGAGGGTGCTCTTTTTGGCGTGAAAATGCTCAAACCACCTGTTTTGACTGGTGCATACCATTATTTATAGTAAAGTAATGTAGCAAAGTTTGTGCAATATAAATACATTATATCTTTGTTTTGATGTTTAAGGCTGCATTACAGTTAAATTACGTTATTGTCTGAACTTGTCAGACTGTTCTAGTTGTTTTGTTCATTTACTTTATCCACTTTTTCATGATGCTATAACAAGAAAAATGTCTGCAAAGAAAAAGTCTTAGTTTGAATGCATGAAACAAAAATACACCTACTTGTTGAATTCATTGCTCCATGTGTTGCTTTCGACATTGAGGATGCCCTTGTCAACAGAGTGCAGGTTGTGTAGGCCATGGTGGAAGTTGCCCTCTATCTCCAGGAGGGAACGGGTGAGCTCTGGTCCTTGGCAACCACTGAAGCATGGCAGGGCTCTCTGCTGCCCATCCTCCCATCGGGCAAACTGATATTGGCACTCACATACCTGAGAGAAAGCAAGATAAAAATTATATCCCAAAGACTGATGAAAGATGATTGTTTAGTTTATATTGGATTTTCCAGAACAATGCTTGTTTAAGAACATCAATGATAAAGGATGGACATAAAACGTAAGGATACAAGGTGAACTAACTAACTAACTCCTTTCCTGTATTTGACTCAGATTTTTTAAAATCCTAATGAGAACAACACACATGGCAATGCAACCCTACTCCTGCCATTTCTATTAATACCTTATTCTAACACAGCATTTTTCACAACACAACAGTTGCTGAGAGATGTTGTTTTCAGTGTCGAGTCAGGTAAAGTAAAGTGACATAACTGTGATACACCAACATGAAGTAAACTTACTAACTTTAAAGAAGCTGAAGAGTCTGACACACACAACTGTGAGTAGATTTAAATACATTTCAGAAGCCACAATAAGCGCAGGATAGCACCATGTGGTATGATTTTCATTTGTAAATTCAAATCTCGATAGCAGTATAAAGATGTGGATGTGTCAGTGTGGGGAGGATCACCTCAAGCAGCTCACTGAACCTCTGAATAAAAACATCAACCACTACAAAAATGCTGGTTTGGTCAAGCACCCAGCCTGTTGGAGAATACCTGCCGTAGAAACAGAGGGTGAGTAAGAAAGAGACAAAGAAGAGTGGAAAGAAAGGGAGAATGGTCAGAAACAGGAGAGCATCTAAGCAATTTGAAACTGGGTCAAAAAGGGGTCAATATATTGTTCAACAACAAAAAAAAGCAGACTATTACAGCAACAGTCATCCATTCAGGCCAAGCCCTAACCACAAGTGTCTGCCATGGGTACCCAGGTGACAGCATGCCAAGTTCCTATATAGGTAAGATTTTTCATACTTGTGGTGAATCTGTGAGGCTTGCAGGTAAATTTCCTTCCAGGCCTGGCAGCACTGGATACAGTCACTGAGGTTTTGCTTGCTGGAGATCACATAGCCTTCAAAGATCCTGTCCAGAGATATGCTTTGGCAGCATAAGCGGATGATTTCATTACTCATCTGCAACACAGTAGAAAACAAACACTTTACACTTCACAAACACACAAATAAGAAATCGAGGGGAGACCAAGTAAGAGACATTCAATGATATTTACTATTATGCTCAAGTTCTGAGGTTTTACAAGTCATTTCTAAATTAAACCAACATTACTACAATCACTTTTACATTATTTGACAAGGTACTTGTAAATGAAACCAATATCACTGGAATTCAAATTGTGCCTATTAGTTTACAATCCTGTAATGTACTTTCAGCAGCACGAGAGGTATTATTTTCTCTCTGCTCACTTTGGTTTAAGTGGGGTTCAAAGTAAAAGGGCATTCTCACAGCTAAAGGTTTTTTTTGCTTGAGTCTGAATAAGTTTAAGAGTTTGTGAACTTGGTTTTGTTTCTTTTTGGGACAGGATCAAGACATAGTCTCCAAAAAAAGTGGAGTGTATTCATTATCTACAAAATAGTAGTAATGAATTGAAGGCTGGATATCAGCATCTGTCTATTCCCAGTATACAAAATGAGGTATGTATGAGTGAGCAATGAAAGCGCTGTGACAGAGAAAGAGCGAGGACGTTAATGAGAAAAAACTTGTTGTGAGTTTACTCATCTGAGTGACTCTAATGCTGTGAAATGTAGGTACCTTATGGAAGAGACCAACAATCATATCACTGGTGTTATAGTAGTTGGAGTTAACCCAGATAATGCGAATGAGACGGACAATGTGTCGCAGCTTTGGAGCAACTTGGCTAGGCTTGAGCCCAGCCAACTCTTCACATGGCTCCTTTAGTATAGACAGGAAGGACAGGTTGGATTTGGCCTGCAGAGAGCAATCCTGGGCAACAAACACACAAAAGAAATATGATTATACAAGAGTTCTTTTTTACGGAGGAAGACAGTAATATGGTTGCAGATATGATGCATTAAAAGCAGCACAAGCAAGTGGCACTACATCATTCTCAAACTGGGACTTGGAGTACCTGTATTTCCTCTGCCAGTTTGCAAAAGCGCTGAACATAGAGAGACTTGGAGAGCTGCAGGATGTTCTGGATGTGCTGGACTCCTGGCTTTTGCAGCTGCTGGCTGATATTCAACAGCTTGGCAGAGCGACTCTTCCAGAAAGCTATCTCCTGCAGTGGGCCACAGTTGTCCCTCATTTTCATTATTTCTTGTGCACTGAGTAGCTCCTTGATCTGATCCGTCCAATGGATCATTACAACTAAAAACAGGAAGAACAAGTGAGTGGAGGAAAAAAGGAAAATGGAAGTATAGAGAATTAAAGAGTGGAGGAAAGACAAAGAATCAGAACAAGAAAGAAATGGAAGGACAGTGAAAAAAAGAAGAGCAAATGTTGGAATGAAGTAAAAGCCATAGTATGATTAATGATTGGCTTGAATAAAGCATTCATCAGTTGTAGGGAGAAAGTGAAAAAAAGATGATGCCTGTATGTATTAAAAACAAAACAAAAAAACAATGAACAAATTGGATGGATGCAGGCTAAACATTATAAGCTCAGTGCTTCACAAAAAAAGAGTGAGACATGAAATCAACTGCTGCAGTTTCAAATGTGTTTTGGTTTTGAACAGTTACAACAACAGACCCAAAGGTCTGTGAGACTTTGAAAGAGAAAGCCCCCAATCCATCTGCCCATATATAAAAAGCTCCTCAGGCTTACTCTCCATTCTCTGGACCAGCTTCTTGTCCTGCGTGGCCTCCTCAGGGCTGCACTGTAGGCCTTCCATTGGGATGTATAGAACTGTGTTGCCAGACTTCTTAAACACATCATCTGCTCGAAAGAAATTTATATAATATGATACTGTAATACATGTCCATGTGGCTTAGTAAAAAAATTAACAAGTTCACTAACTCACTCCAAATGTGACATGAGTATACTTTTCATGAATAACTTGTCCTACATCCACAAACATGTCCAACATTTGCAATCACAAAAGAGCTTAACTAAATTAAATAGTCCAGCTACACCAGAGTTTCATGGGTGTCCAGGAAATAATCTGCAAAATGTGTTTGATTTTTGGTGGACCAACAAATAATGTTTTCGGTAAACATCCTAGATTTTAAGGTGGCCTTTCACAGAACCAGCTCCCTTTTTAGCAGCATAGATGGTAGTCGTAAAAGAACAAATTTATTCACCATTCTTTCAAAGTATTTTAATTTCACATAGTCTATATGGAAAGTTTCTTTAATTTACTAAGAAAAAAAACTGAGAACTGTTTCTTTTTCTTTTCCTCTGAGGCACCTACCTGTGAGGCTTGCAAGATAGCAGTGCATGTTTTGGGTATAGCTGTCCTTGATGCTCTTCTCCGTATAGGTGCGGAGGGCAACCGGGGGGGCATGCAAGCAGGTCATGTCCCAAAGCAGCCTTTGGGGTGGTTCACCTCGCACTGTGCCGAACTGTATCGCCACATCAAATGTCTCTGCTGTGATTATGGCTCCTTGCACACGGGTAAAGTAGGACAGCTGCTCCACCACCTGTCCCCATAAAAGATTGTTTTTAAGGTGAGGTGTGAAAGAGACATTAAAAATGCAAGGAGGAAGTTAAATTATAATTATAAAAAAATGAAACACGGGAGAGAATAGAACATATGAATTCTTTTGGTAAAAGGGGACAATTATGCTTTTAAGGGTGGGGAACGAAAGCATGCAAACACCCCACTCTGACAAGATTCTGCAAGTTTACCCCCAATATTAAACTATTTCACTGAAACAAAAAAAGATTGAAAGTAGGGAGGCAAGTGTTCTGTACCGGTAATGGCATGGAAAACTCCACTCGCAGCTGAACAGAAGTGTCCATATAGACCAGCATGGTTGTAATAGATGTGTCCATAATAAATTGATCCAAAGCCCTCTCATTCTCCTCTGTCCACAACTCTCTGGTTAGACCAGTAAGAGCAACTCGACGGATGAATAACTTGAATTGAGAGAGATTAAAATAGGGGTCCAATAATTAAAGGGGGAGAGGGAGAAAGAAAGATCGTTATTTTAATAATGTCTCTGCACACACCATAAAGACAAAATAATTTAAAAATGACACACTACAATCAATAACTCAGTTTACCGGACGAAGGGTCTTGGAGTATTCCTCGTCCATTCTTCTTTAAAAGACTTTTTCTTTTCTGTTGTTATTGAAGCACATAACGTTAAAAAACAAACAAACAAACAAATAATCAACCCAGTTCATTATTTTGAAGTATATATTTCTCATAGCTATTTGCTGTTAAATCTTATTGCGTAACATTGTTTAATTTGGTTTTTGTATGTGTAGCTAACTTCATGTTTATAAATGTTACCGTCAAAGGAAGCGTATAAAGTAAGCATTAAAAATCGTTAGCACTAAACAATGTAGGGTTAGCCTCCTAGCTAGCAAACTTTGAGCATCTAACGCTCGCGCCGAGTCAGCTTAACTAACCTTTCCGGTAACAAGTCCTCATGAGAGAAAATACATGTCAATTGTAGTAATTATTCTACACAACTGCATCTGGGTAAATGTTTGATGAAAAGTCGCTGTAACTTCTCCTCTCTGCGTCCCTTTAACATTCCTTCCGTCAGACTTGTGGTTTGAGTGTGCATGTCTCCATGGAAACGTTTGGTTGCCTGGCCGACGATGGAGTGGTTGACACGAGCGCTTTTCGTCACATGAGCGACGTGGGTTAGGAATCACGTCAGGAGCGAAAAATATTATTATTATTATTATTATTATTATTATTATTA
>JAOWBC010000935.1:4438671-4450697 GCA_028566105.1 Hypoplectrus providencianus | reverse complement strand
ATAATATTTCAGAATTAAATACTGTGTAAGTGGATGTTAAATAATGACATACAATGGAAAACTTCAGATTATAAATGACAATTGAGGCACAAAAAAAGAAAAAAAACATGACGATATAACTGAAGCCCAAACTTCTCATGTGCCGCTACCACTTTAAAAGCATTGTTTAGTTATACTTATACTCCTGACTCAGCATTGGCATTTTTTTTGCCTCATTTTATTTAAGACTACCCATTCTCCAAAGAGCAGCTGTCTCAATATTATTGATCCAAGCAATTCTTCACCCCAGTCTGTGTCTGCCCACTTTATGATGTGAGAAATGGGAAGGCAGTAAGTAAAGAAGTTTAGATTTACACAGAAGCTGTATTAGTCTTTATAGAGTTTGGTTTGAAAGATAATGTTCAAGGAATGTGTCCATAGTGCTGTTTATTCGTTTGCCAAAGACGTAGCCTCCTCCAAACTTTGATCACTTTCCAGCTCGATTAGGAACAAATTAACACAAACGCAAATGTTGATTATAATAACTCCAATAATAGTGGAAATGTGGTCAGTGTAGGGTAGTTGCCAACTTGTTTTTTGAAGCCAAATGTGCCCATAATGGGAGGAGAGGTTGGCTACCAGCCCGAAAAAGGCCAGGTACCCTTTGCAAAGCAGGCACAAAGTAACCAGCAAAAATTAGCACTATTTCAGTTAGCAAGGTAAATCGGGATCCATCCAAATGTTTAACATGACATTTAGTTGACTTAAAAGTTACAATTAACTTTCACAAACTATGATCTACACTAAAATGCTTCACTAAATAAAGGCTAAAAATGTTTTGCATACTTGTACTATGCTTAAAAAATGGGTCAGCATTCTAAGATGAAAACAACCAAAGCATGCTGATGTCTATTTAAATGTACGCAGAGACGCATCACTAGGCTTATAACCTGATTGACAGGTTGCCTAAAGCATGCCCTAAAGCTTTCCCTGATTCAACGTCAATTTAAGTCTAAATGGGACCATAATTTATGAAAACGAACACCATGCTGCATTGAAAATAACTAACCACTGAAAGGATAAACTTCTGAGGAAACTGCTCATTGAGTCAATAAATTAGGTGAAAAGTCAGGTCATTTTATCATAGACTTTTATATGATTTTCTCACTGGAGTGTTCCTTTGCTGACCATTTCAATGCGTTAGAGCCACTGCAGCACTGATTCACCCATTAGAGGTTTCTGCTTCCTTCGCACCCTGTCAAACGTAATTACACTGAATTACAACATCAAATCATTAATGTTTTGTTTGTGCTAAAGCATAAACTGAGCTATGGTCTAGGCCAGTCTTGTGGCAGTTCTCAGAGGCAGAATCACAAATCAATCATTATCACACACTTCATGTATTATTAATGTTTGCTTTTATCTGTGTACAGTGTACATACCCCTAACCAATCTTCTTACTTGATAATATGTGGCATTCAAAAGGACAGCTGTTCAACATTTTGCTGTTTTAAGAGCAGGTTAAAAGTCAAAGTGTGAACCTGTGCACTCGCAAGGCTCTCTCAGTAAAAAAATACATTGTTGTCTAAATCCTCGTCAGCCAATTAAGCAGCAAATAAACTTGTGATACATGAGGACGTTTTCGCTCTTGATATCCCTTTACAGATATTGCTGAGAATCACCACATTTTATCCTGTTATTCAGTTTGTTCTGGCTTAAATACATAATACAGAAAAACTGAATTCACAATGACGTGTTGCCATGGTTCTGTCTAAATATTTTGGTGTGCTTTATGAGGTGTTTTTAGTGTTTTGGGAGCTGAGTCATTCATATGGTTTCACACCCTAATCATGTTGTGACAGCATGTACAAAAATCCCGAACCTCTCAATTAATTCCTTTTTTTTTGTTGTTGTTGTTTTTTGGTAAATAAGAAATTGCATTTTATCTGCTTCACCACTGGCATGCCTCAGCCCTAAGTCTTTTGAGAGTGGTTGGTTAGAAATAAAGTGAGGGGACACGGGTGCCTGTACGCATTCGTGTAAGTGATTAAATGAAAAAAGCAATGACTAAGTGTTCCTGTCAGTGTTCATCACGTTGCCACTGTGTCTATATTTCCAGGGCTGCAATAATCCAGCAGTCCACTTGGTGGTGCTGGCACTCTGCGACCATGGGGAGCTACAGCAGGGAGTTGAAGTGTCCTCTGTCAGCTGTTGTGCAGCCGCAGTGCGCTTTCTCAGTGTCTTTGTCAGTGAACTGTATGCATTTGGACACAATACATACCTGGATTAATGTAAATTAAGGCAGTGCACAATGTCACTATATAATAGGTATCTAAATTGTCACATCGTGAGTTTAATGGGAAAGTTCTAAATGTCTGTGCTCACATTTCTTGACCTAAATCTTGGACATGTTGCAGTATCATGTAAATATACAAATAACAATAAGGCCATGTGTGTGCGTTAGTGTCTCACTTGAAAAAGGGCTGGTTTATGGCAGCATCACAGAAGTAGTTATTGATATATGTGGTTAGAAGACGTCTGTCCCAGTCATCTGTTACATGGCCTCCATAGTTGACCCCAGCAATGAGGTACTTCAGTGCATCCCAGGGAACCTCCTCATACTCATCCAGGTACAAACTCTGCGGACTTTCAATCACCTTGGGGGGACATCAAGGCGATCTTAACAGACTGAACTGAAAAACAACATACAGACCAAGTACAAAGTCTCTGCTTCAGAAAATAGACACAACAGCAAAGCTGGAATGGAGAGGAAGACATTTCAACAAAGGCCATTAGTTGGATTTAGTCTCATACATATGAACAAGACTGTCATTATCCATTAGTCTAACTGGCCCTCACTCTGACAGCATAAAAATGGCCTTTCTGCTTGAGATAAGTCTATATTGTGTTTTAGAGCAGCTTACTGACAAAGAAAGCATCAGTCACGCATAAATTCCAGTCATCAGCGCCATAACGACAACTACATCACAGTCACCGCCGCTCAGTCGCTGAGCAGTTACCAACATCTTCACTGCGCTGATGGCAGTCCATCTGATGGCAGATCTGCCAATAACTGTCACCGTGGAACTGTTTCCTTCAGGATCACATGAGGTAAAGTCACAATCATTGAATCCAAAGATTATGTTCCAGCCCAGCTGTGGAAATGTCTTCCTCTCCAGCATGTCAGCAGTTGTGTTCATTCGTGTTGACTTGATGTTGATGGAAGCAATGCTATGAATAGTAGCATGTTTGGGATTACTTTCCTGTCCTACATAAATGTACATTTTTTAAATTAATACTTTGTCCAAATGGATTTTTGGGCCTTAAGATAATAAGTAGACATGTTGTGGACAGCTCCTGGTGCTGAAATTATGTATAAAATACACATAGGGGAGGAAGTGCAGATGAAAAATACAGACAGGAAACACAGGGAGCAAGAGAAAGGTACGACAAGCAACAAAGATCCCTGACTGGGATCAAACCAGAGCTGTTCCTTTGATGAGGTATGTGTCTGGGCCCATTTTCTCACAAGTTTTTGAATAACATGAGTGCTGACTTTGACTGAATCCAAGCTTAACAAGAGACCTAATGAATTAATCAAGTGCTTAATGTACAGAAGATTACAGAGTTTAGAGGTCTGAGTAGACCTATGCACATGCCACGACCTGTTTATCAATCAAGCCATTTTCTTTCAAGCTAAGCATTGTCAAAAATTCAACATCATGAATGCCGTGGCTCCTTGCTAGGCCAGGTAATGCCTGACAGACTTGAAAAAAGTGACTTTGTATGGTTTTAGTGGGTTGACTGAGTTTGTATGCATGATAATGTTCATGACATGAGGTAGTCTCTATGGATGTGGCAGTTGGTTGTGTGCCACTTTTACCCATGCCTGTATGTCTGCTGTGCATCTCAGGTTAAGAAGAGAAAGGACATGGAAGGGTGAAAATGAATCAAAGAAAAGACAATAAAAATTGACTTCCCCAAACAAACAAATTGCTTGATGTATAACAGTGACATTTCCCTAGTTGCAGAGAGGCGTGTCTGAAAGGCAACAAACCATAGAAACTGACAGTCAGGCCTCCACTGGTATAATAAATAGCTGCAAATCATGCTGATGAGCATGAGGGAGCAGGGAAACAGTGGGTCGATACGGTGAGTGAAAGATTCATCTGAATAAACCAAATCAATCAAATATTCATCAAGTATTTTGTGCACTTTGTCAGGCGCAAATGACACTGGAGTCTAAAAGAAACACTTGTAGGGGGGAAAGAGCTCTGCCGAGCAACAAAACACATCAGAGACAGCAGAGAAGGATGGACCAAAAGAAAAAGATGGTGTTTTTGACATGCCTCAAAATTAAAATGAATCATTATTGAAATGCATTCTAACTTAATTCAAGTAATCATTGGGTATATTAAGTTCCTGAAGTATGGACAAATATAATACATGACAAGTTAGTTTAAGGTCACTTATTTTTAATTTAGTTTCATGAGAGAAAAAAATATAATCAACTCACAAAATAACAAAATAGCTGCTTATAACACGATCTAAATGCAATGCATTTCGGACATGGGCTTCCATCAATCTCGAAAGTGCCCAGCAGTGATTGAAGCATTATGAAATGTATTGTATGTTTTCTTTCGGTTTCTGGTTATTGTTACATGGATCTCCAAATATTTGTAATATATGAGTGCTTATAACTATTATTACACAATGTTATAGGCAGATAATATTGCACTATATTGGGGCTCTCAAGATAACCACTTCTATACACTGCCATGATCACATGATGCTACAACAGCGATGAGGTCATCACTGCATCCTTTTTTGTAATGTCAATTTTATGTCATTCCTGTGTTGCTCTTGAAAATATCGTATTGTGACCCATGTTTTCATGGATTGTATTTGAGGTTCTTGCCAATACTCACCCCTAACAGACATGGACGTCATAGAAAGTGTTAACCATGAAAGTGCTTGCTCATACCAGAGGCCTCAGCCAGCTGCAGCAGAGCCCCGGTCGGGTCCACCCCAGGAGACAGACCAAAGATCAGAGGAGTCATGCTGGTGGATTCCTCCACAACCTGGGGGAAGAACAGCGGACTCAGCAAAGAAGGACAAAGACAGCGAGAATAGATGAGCCAACAAGGTGTAACTCACTCTACGCCTAATAGTAACCCTGTTGTGGGTTTTCAAGTGAATTACAATCTAACAGAATTAGACAACCAATGCATGAATCATTTGTTTATTTTAAACTTGACTCAGACTAACTCAACAGCTGAGAATTACAGCACCATTGCCTCAGTCTTTAGTGGCCATTTTAGCCGTCAAATGTAATCTACCGGCTTATGATAGGATGTGGGTGGCCTCAGTCAGACAGGCAGAAACAGAGACGCAGAGGCACCCACATGGATAGAGAAGAACACGCAGACAGAAGAAGCTGGGAGAGATGGGATAACAGCTGACACTCACAGCTTGGAGAGCAGTAAAGAGCAGGCGGATCCACAAAGTGATCACAATAAACAATAAAGCGCTGACGCAGATGGAAGATGGGGTTCTGACGCAGGCAGCTCATAACATCTCCTGCAGCTGATTACAGCTTTTCTTTCAATTACCTAGAAGGAGGAGCGACAAAGAGGAAGGGCGAAGGCAGGGTGACACAGGCCAGTTGGTAAATGAGAGGGAAAGTGGATGGATATGGTATAACGAAATTATAGAGGAGAAAGTTAGCGAAAAGGGGTTGAAAATACATAATATAAGCAGGGTGTGAAGATAGAGAAATATGTCAGGAAGTAGGGTTAATTGTATGTTTTCGTTAAGGGTATATAGAGTGAAACTTTGATCCAAATCGCAGATTTAATAAGAGTCATGAATCATGACCCCACATCATTAACTGAGCTAGATAAACACTCGACTCCACTCTCAGCTGAGGGGAGAAGAAATCTTGGCAGGAGCAAAATCCTCCTGTGATCACATTAATATTGAGCTCAACTTTGTCAAATCTAATTCCCACTGATGGAATAAAGCAACGGAAGTGAGTGACAGATATCCACAAACCCACACACTCTCTTGCTCTCTTCTCCCTTCAGTCAAGCAGCCATGAATAGATCCTCAGTTGTCAGCAGGAGCAGAGGAGAATGCATGTATTCATCATCACCAGGGTGGAATACGTACACACTGGCAGGAGACTGTTTTCTTAATCAAATACAGAAAAGCATACAGCTGTTCGTAATTGTCAAGCAAAAACCTTGAAACTTTTCAGTACACAGCAGGAGATGCATGACAGAGGCACCAACGCACATAAGCTGCCTTTTTTTTAAAGAACTCATACACCTGCCATCAAACCTGACTTTGCCTCAGCTTTATCGTTGCTGCTGGAAAAATATTCCTGTTACAGGTTACACAATAAAAAAAAAACCCCAACAACACGTACCAAACTGGTGGTAAAGCAAAGGTTCTCAGGGGTAATGCTGAAGGGAAGCGGATGGAAATGTGAAACTTTTTTATTATCTAGGACTATCTTGAATATTATTTTTTAGGGCTTCAAAACTTTAGTGAGAATAACTTGTGTCTATTCAAGGATTTGCAAGGGGGTGAAGGGTACAGGTCTGATTTGTTCCATGGTGCAGTGCGCCACAATCTGATGGCCTTGGAATTGATGTGTACTTAATTGTTCATGGTATTAGCACAAATATGTAGAAATAAATGACCAAATTTGACATAGTGGCCAACTATGAATCTAGCAATCTATGAATCTCTGTTCTGCCAGTTTTTCTGAGATCTTGATTTTTTATTTGTATTTTTTTAATAGACACATCACTTTCCCAGTACAAACACTTACACAGCCTTTCTTTAAATTATATATTTTCTGAGCCTCAGTCAGCTGACTTCCACTGGAAGACCCAGGTAATTTTAAACATACACGATTTTACAGTCATGCACTACTAAGCCTCTTTCATTGAGAGACTATTAAATGCAGGCTGATTCATGCTGTCTCACCCCATGGGAGCTATGGGGTGAGACACATAGGTAACTATAGCGGTGATGTAACAGCAGATGGTGCTGAAAATAAAGGGAACCTGTATGCTCAGGTGCTCTGTGGGGTGTGTCCAATGGCACAAAAAAAGAAAAAAAGCTGATGCTGAAAAATGGCCAATAGCTGCTGCTGATCCTCTTATATTTATTTTATGGATACAATATATTACAACCCGAACTTGACAGCCCACTATACCAAATCAGAAATCCCTGTGGGACCTGCATGCTCTATGATCACCTTTCAATGACTCGAGTGCATATCAGATATATAATATTACATTAATATGGCTTACCTGTATTTAAACCTCCTTGTTTTGTGGGGTTGGATCCAGTTCTCCTTTTACACCCATAGTTTGGACCTCCAGTCCATAGACAGGATGAGCTCTAATAGGAAAAAAAAACCAGTTTGATCACCATGGCAACAGGCGAGGCTTTGAAGCATTTTGGCCAAGCCTAATAATGTCCCAGCTCGTTGTCAATCTGAATTGCTTCATCAAGCATAAAGTGATCCCAGCAATCCTACTCAATTCATTTATCAATGAAGAAACCAAACAAACAACACATCCATCAAACAGCCAAAGTCTGTCCACTGAGACATTCACTGGCAAAAAAACTAAGTTATGGAGAAGTTATCTTCTAATTGCTATGACTTATTTGAGAAAAAACTAGTGAATGTAATGTCTCTGAGGGAGAGCAGAACGTCTGCGCCGTTCTGCATGTGAATTCACAGAGGTATGCCTATGGGGGCATTAAGTGTGTTCCAAGTCTTTGAAAATACAACGTTTGCGTTGGATTATCTCCAATCAAATGAGATGAAAACAACATGTTTGTGTTTGTTCTGTGTTTTTACCTTAGGAGTCCTCCTCGGAGGAAGAAGCTGTCCACATCCATGTTAAGTTGGCACACAATTGGATGCTGAAGAGCAGCTTGAGGACCTCAAACAGGCCCAAGCACATGTACCTGCAGAGGATAAATACACACACAGCGTTACTTGCAGTTATGCAAAAGAAACACAATATCTCTCCTGTGTGTTACCAACCTGCAGGTCAGGACACCCACAAGAGGTCACAACAGGAATCTGAGTGGTTAAAAATGTTAAACAGAAAAAAACCTCCTACACAATACTGTTACGATTCACCTCTCATCTTTGCTTTTTATTTTAATTAATTAATTGTATAATTATACATCTTTAGGGGTCTAAAGATCATTATGAAAAAAGAAGAATCAATTTCTGTTTGAACTGCTTCTTTTTTCCACATTTTCTTACAATTTCAGATGGTTGTTGGGAGGTGGTGTCCTAGAATAACCCTGAATGTGTCTTTCCAAAGGCTTACTGTATTCATCTTCCCGTACTGTAGCTGCAAACATACAGTGAAGCTTTTGGAAATGTAAATGTGCATTATACTGTGTTTCCAAGATCAAAGGATACAAGTTATGATCCACAGTTCTCAGGTATAACTTTGTAATATCACATGACTCCTTTTCTCTCCACGGAGTCATAATTCATGTAAAACTTCCTCATCAAAGACATAATCCCCAGCTGCTGCATGAAGGGTACATGAGGCTGCTGTTTGTTGCATTACATTCGCAGCAATGTTAAACAATAAATCCTTTATGTTTTCAAGTGAGGTTGCTTACATTTTTATTTAGAAAAATACATCAAACTGAACCACCCATACAACCTGGATCAATACAAATCAACTTAAATAAAAGGGCAACTAAATTTTAGTTTTGATTGAATAACACCAAGCAAATATATCTCAGTGTTAAGGCTGATACTGTAAATACTCCCGGACATGTAGATACTAAATGGGCATGCAGTGCTTCGACACAACTACACGCAGGTTGGATATTCGTACCACCTAAGGTCTAATCGTGGTGCTCTTTGTGGGTGCAAGTTCATACTGGCGGTGCCAAAGCTTTTCTTGTAATTTTAAGAACATGCTGACTTAGAACAAAGTCAGAGCTAAAAGTTTGATCCCAGCAGAGAGCTTAGGAGAGGTTGAATGAGGGGAAAGAAAGGAAGGTAGAGAGGCAGAGAAAAGGAACAAAGGGGAAGCGGCTAATAGTTTGGAGGATCTAGGAATAAAAAATTTATAGGGTAAAATAAGGTTCCTTTAGTCCATCCGTCAGCATTGCTGCAGTGGAAATTAGTCTTTGCTCTCGTCTGCTCTCCACCTCCACAGTGCACTCCTGCAATGCCCAGTTGTGTGAAGTGGTTTTTCTGTTTTGAATCTTTGATCTGCATTGTGGTTGCAGACTGTGCATGTCTTTTTTTTTTTTTTTTTTCATTTTGTGTCAATATTTCCTACACCTTTTTATGCAAGTCTGTATTACAGTTCACAAGTTTTTATATGGTATCTTTATAGCGTGAGTTTGGGAAATGCATCCACGTTAAACCGTCTATAAAACAGAGCACAATGTACCACTCAGTAACAGAGTACCATGCGAGTCTTCATTTGTCTCGAGATGTACATTTATGTCTTACAAATTTATCACCTAATGTTTACCTATCCTCCCTCAGCTCTCTCCTTCCTCTTTGCCTCCGTCTCTAGCTTTTGAAAGCATGTTTCCACTGACCTCAGCACTCCTCTTCATCTTCAACCTCTCCCTCCATCTTCTTCTTCCCCATACGGCCTCCTGCTTCTCGTCCACTGCCCTCCTTCACTTCTCTTTTTCTCCTGTCTCCCTCACTCTGTTGCTCTTGTTTATCCATCTCCTTACATGCTCATCCATCTTCCACCTTCATCTTTCCCTGTCCTCCTACTGTCTCTTACTAAGATCCTCATCTCCCTATTCTCCCACACACTGTCCCATCTTACTCTTTATCTCCCACCATCAATCCAATACATCCAGACCTAGTGGGAAACAAAGACTGCATACACACTGTTGCCCATAACATTGGAACAATATGTTTTCGGAGATAATTCTCTGTTTATTCCTATTTAAATGCATCAGTAATCGCTAAAAAAATAAATAAGGGACACCTCGCTGGCAGGGCCGGCCGAATGCCTTCATCCTTCCTGTCATGGTGAATTTTTTTTAGCTCTTTTTATGTGAGTGAAACAAATTCCTCAAGGTGAACTATTTGACTGGAACCTGAATTGAATAAAATGCATATTTTTGAATGACATGAACATATGTAAAAGAAATTATTATTCCGCAATTAACTTTATTACAAAATAACAAAACTAACCACATAAAGTCTTTCTGAAACAGAAACCTGCCCTGTTTAACTTAAATATAAGTATAAATCAATGTAATGTGATGTTACATCTCTATGTTTAAGGGCAAGTCAAATGTGATTAATGAGCTGTTGCCACTGAAACCATTCAGAGAGAAAGCATGTATTCATAAAACTGCGTACATGTAAAAAACAGTGAACCTTTTTTGGTTTAACTTGGACCAAATCATGGAAACTAACTTTGTTATCAGCGACTTTGCACAATCGGGTTGTCAGTCAGATCTTGTCCAAATATGGTCCCACTGGCTCTGAAGAACAAACAGAAAACAGAACAAAAAGAAAGCAGTCTAAATCCTAAACTCAAGGCTTTGAAACCCACAAATGAGTGACATCTCTGTGATCATGTTCACTTCTTTTATACAGTCTATTGTTGATCTCTGCTAAAGTGTGTTTGTTGTATTCCAGCTGAACCTCAGCCACTCGTCTCTTCCAGCATGGCAAAATATAAACTGCAGGCTTTGTGAAGTGTCAAAACGTTTTCTATACATGTGCAGTGGTGACAAACGAATAATTTAAATGGCTATTTACAACTGCGTTTGCTTTAGTTTGTGGACTGAAAAAGAGGGCTTACCAGAAAGAGCTGAAATTAGGTATAATCCACAGGAAGACAGGCTGATGTGAAGCACAGCAGGGTTTGCCTCGGCGGAGTTTATTAATTTTCATAATCACAAGAGTTGGCTCGGTCTTTTCCCTTTGGTAAAAAAAGCATTTATTTATATTTTGGGTAAACGTGAAACAGAGTTGAAGCAGTACCTCTACTTTCACAATAAATGGCTGTATAGATGAACAAAGAGACAGAAAGGGTTATTGATTATTGTCAAGTCAAAAGGAACAGACGACTCGGCTCTTAGACATATACGTCAGTCTGAAACGCAGCAGTTGCAATCTATAACTGCCACAACTCAATTGTCCCTAAATGTCACGCTGTGGCTACATTGTGAACTGGCAGCTGAATGAAGTGGGAGCAATGGAGCAGAGCAAAGACCTAGAGAGAGCGAGAGAATGAAAGGTCACAAAGACCAAAGAGGAAGAAACTGTCTGAATGGCACACACTGGGAAGAAATTGACCAGAGAAAAGAAAGTATAGAGAGGAGAGGCTGTGTGGAGACGGAGGACATTTTGAAAAGAGGGGCGACGATGAGAAAAAACGATGACCTAAAAGATCGGGATGGAAAAATAGCGAGGTGACTTACTCACTCGATTTCCTTTGCCCGGTCCCTCTCTCTTCTTGTTAGTACATAAATCTTGGCTGCCACCTCTCTCTCTCCAATGACACGGTCAGGACCTAAAGAAACACAATTTGGCATTACAAATATAAGCTAAATATACCCACACAAGTCAAGTGTTTGACTTACTGATTAAAAAAAAAAAAAAACTGTTTTAAGTAGCTTGTATTACTATGAGAGCTGTAAATCCAACATAGAGGGACATGAGATTCCAAGCTTTGTCCTTGAAAGACCTGGCTGGCCACATTTTGGGTTATACCACAATCATTAATTCTGCTTAACTAAGACTTTATATTCATGTATGACATACATTGTATGTGGACACTAACACTGCCATATAGGAGTGTCAGAAGAGTATATAACAATACAGGTAAAATTAAAAATGGTGGACAGTATAAAGGAACATGGGAGCAGTCACTCCAAACTCAAACATCTAAATTATAAGAAGGCCAATCATGTTTCATGGCTTATTCTTGTTTAGATATGAATATAAGCACTGTAAGTTTGCAATGACATTAAAATAATTGGTAAATGTAAAGGTCGAG
>JAOWBC010000935.1:4409332-4436637 GCA_028566105.1 Hypoplectrus providencianus | reverse complement strand
CGCAATGGCATCAAATGTACAGTTACTGCAAAATAATGATAATAATAATAATGAAAAGAAAAGAAAAGAAAAGAAAAAAACTGGGACATTTGTACAATTAGATTGTAGAGTGACCTCCATGGAAAATCTAATCAAAATTTACCTGCATTTTCTTAATGGACACTGAAATATCCATGACTTTACTCCACACAAGTAACTTTGCAACATCTCCATGCTATTGGTCCACTTTAAAGCTTAAGGGTCCACCATCAGCTGCCATCCAGAAAGAGGACATTCCTACATAGATTTAGTAGTGCAAGTTATATTTGGGCGTAAAGGTATTTATTTTTATATATTCATGCATTACTTACGGCAGATCGTGGTCGGCTTGCCCGCCGGTTTGGAGAAGGAGTCAGAAGGACAGGCATGGAGGGTAGACAGTACAGTGCTGAGCCCAGCATCAAAATGTGCAGTCAGGGCTGTCTAGTGACTCGTAAAAGCAATGGAAATATGTTAGATATTGCAGAGTCTTTATTTATTTGATAGCAATAAATGAAAAACAAAGCCAAATGTGGCACAAGCATTACACAGAGAGAACCAAACTGTAAAATGTGTGGTCCACTTCCTGTCCTACTGGCTGTCTCTCAGAAGGACAGCATCTTAGAGGATACTTTGAGTGCTTTGTTGACTCTGGCTGTGAAGCTCTTCCTCTGTTTGCCTCGCTGATAACTGTGTGACATCAGTTAAGTCATATTGTTAACAACAAATGCAGGAAGTCCAAAGTCACCCAGAGCTCCACAGTGGACGCTCTGTTTGTTTAATTTCAAAGTGTCTTTGCTCTAGTGTGCTCACTGGACTACAGCTAATCTCAGTCAATAAATCTTTAATGACAACTTAAAAGTACTGACCGGAGACTCCGTTGAGAATGTATGAATAAACGCTCCAGTCCGTCGCTGCTGTGGCCTCAGACGGGAAACTAAACCATGATGGACATAGGATCTTTGTCTCTACAGGAGGAGAGGGAAGACCAAGTAACATAGATCAGTGTGTCAAATTATATATATTGCATCAAATTTACCTCACTTGCGATAAAAATTCCAAGGGCATGCAGACTGGTTGATGTTGGAAACATTCCCTTACTTTGTTTTGCACCTATCAGCTTGATTAATTCGCTAATCTGACAAATGTTTTCTTGTTTTCTGACCTTCCTTGTGATCTCCCGAAATCACCATTCTGCTTTGTGTTTTATGTGTTTTCATCTGCTTATTCCCACAGCTCTTCTGTTACAGGGCTGTGATCATCAAGATGAAAATTAAGTTCAGTGAGTCAGAGGGGAGACATTTCACCAGTATGCTGGCAAACTTCATTATATTTTACAGCACTTGAGAAAATTATTTCTCACAAATCACATCTCTTCTTTTGTAAGCAGCATCTAATTAAAAACTAAATTGAGGCGATATTTTTGAAAATGTGTGACTTTGAATCTTGACTTCTTTAAAGGGATTTTTCACCTGCTGTAATCCTCTTTAAGAAGGCCAAAAAATAAATATATATTGCCAAAGGAAAATAAGTGTGGATCCAATTCGCAGGCCAAAGAAACACTTTAAAAATTAAAATTGTTCCGTCTCTTTCGCACAAGTAAAACAGGACATGGCAGGCAGGTGTGTACAGAGAAAGTTAAAAGGTAGCACATGAAGAAATTGACATGTATGCACTGCTTTGTATTGCCAAAGTGTGATAGAATTACAACACAACTTAAAACGAGAGATTCATTATTTCAGTTCGTCTCTTTAACGGCCCTTGGTTTGGTTGCCTGTTTAATGAATCAAGTTTGTCGTTGCAGCTATAACCATCTTTAGTTAAGTCCATAAATTTTTGTTTTAGGAAAACCAGTAGAACATAGACATAGAACATATTTGGACATGGGAGAAGTACAATAGACTGCTGAACAAGGTTTCTAAATTACCAAAATGTTAACAAAACTGTCACAAACTGAAAGCACAAAATTAAATGGTCATAGTTCTGAGACAAAAACAAGTTCAGTTGTTTAGATGAAAACAGAGCCATAAATATTGTTTTGCTTTCCATCCTGTTTGACAGCGAACCATGTCAGCGACCTGTCAAGGCCCACGCTTCTAAACGGGACCATTTTTACACAATTAACATCCTATTATCTTGAATAAGACTTGAAAGTAGTCATTGAAACAATAAAAATGCCAAAAGAATTTAATGGAGGCGATAAATCAAGTGAGAAGTAGTCTAATTTTGGATTGAGATAGATAGGAACAGAGTTCTTGTGCAACAGACATAAGCAGCAATTTTTGGACTTCTGAAAGACTGCAGGCTCAGGGCACTTTTAGGTTTGCATAGTTGGTCAGACTGGAAAGTTGCCACCTGATGACAACACACTATCAGCACCCACAACAAAAAGGAGTCTGACACAAGGACCAAGTCAGCACATGAAAAGAACAAAGCAATCAAAATTAGTTTAATTTTAAGTGGAGCCTGTCTGTCCAAATGGTAATATGACTGAAGTCGGATCGGGTGGACATCCACCAATCACCTTCAGAATATGTCTAGGATTGAAGGACTTTTCCGTTCATTTACCTCCAATAGACTCAACTACTGTCAACCCTAACCCATCCTAACACATATCCTTAAAAAATCCGCCAGCCAGCTGCAGCTGATTCAGAATAGTGCTGCTCGAGTCGCCACTAAGAAAAGAAACTGGATCACATGATTCCAGTGCTGGGATCTTTACGGTAGCTTCCTGTATATCAGATAATTGATTTTGTAATAATATTGCTGGTTAATGGAGCACCAACCAATTTAAGGCAAAATACATTTCTGATTTTTGGTATATGCTGGACCATCCAGAGCTCTCCAGTGGTCTGGGACAGGTCTACCTTCTGTCCCAAGAGAGAACCGGCAGCATTCAGTTTCTATGCTCTATATATCTGGAACGAATTGCAGATCTGCTGCAACTCTCAACTCTTCATTTTATAATTTGTTTTTTTGCACTCTGTCTTGATGGTTCCATTGTTTTATGAAATGCAATTTGAATTGTCTTGTTGCTGAATTGTGCGATACAAATAAACTTGTCTTGCCTTGAACCTTTTATGTATCTACAAATTGCTTGAGTGATGAGGAGTTCAATAAAAGTCCTTATCTTAGCATTCATTTAGCTGACACTTTTGCCTCTACTCCTACAGAGATAATCGCCTCAATTAAACAATTTGGCCATGCTATGCTAATGCAGACAGCAAAAACTTTTACTCTACTCGTTTTTTAGGGCACTTTAATTCTCCCATTTTCTCTGTTTCTCTGCCACATTAACAATCTCCTCTCTACCAAGGCCAAATGGCTCTGTCTCCCTGCATCACTCTTAATTTCCATCCCTTATTCATCCCTTCATCCTGCTGCTGTCTCCCTCTCCCCCAGCTGGCTCTTGGCCTCTACCCAGGTGGGCTCTTTGCCCTGGAGGATCATGATGGCCTGCATCGCTGTCTCCACAAGTGCTCGGGGACTTGATCTTTGTCATGTTCCTTTTATGCAGAGACAGCGTGAGTCAGAATGAGAAAGGACAGAAAATAGGCGAATGAATGACCACAGGGTATACTTCTTGTTGAGTCAGATTCCAATTTATGACGTTTTTTCCCCCAGAAAAAATAAGGCCAGATACTTATAAAATTAAAAACGTTCTGCTGGCCACTCTGCATTTAATTACTTTGACCATCCCTTTGCTATTCATGATTGTGTCTGCAATACTGCTGAAATGACTCTCTTTGAAGATGACACAAAGAAGCACAGATTTGGCTGGATAAAAAGTTCAGGGAAAGTTACAATTTATGTTAAAAGGAACATGAATATCCATATATCTTTCATTCATATTGAGACATTGCATTTAAAACTGCAAAAGTCAACCTCACTGTGGTGCTAGAAGATCAACAAAGTAACTGGGTGTCATATTCAAAGAAACTTAATCATCATTCTGATATAGATTTGGAAATCCGATTGTTTTGGTCACCATGGATCAAGCAATCCTTCTTTTGTGTCGGTTTTTCAAGGAAATGTTGGATTGGATCACCCTAACCCAGTAACAATCTGTTAAAGACACAGTGATTGTAATTATTGTCAAGTGATTTATGTATTTATAATAGTCTGTATGATACAACTGTCGTATTATGTGACAGACTGACCAATTTTTTAATTGCTTTATTAAGGAAATTCATCCTGAAACCGCCCTTCTGCTAGGATCAGGACAAGTCAGTATCCCAGTCCTACTAAAAAGACTTGAAACACACTTACTGATGGTTTTGTAATGTTGTGTGTGATGGTGGGGGTTTGGAAGAGAGTGGGAAGCTCAATCTGTGGCAAGTGATTGCACTTGCAGGAGGGAGTGGCTGAGGGAGCTATCTCACGTTTGAAAAGAGTCAGGAGTTGTGGAGCAGGTGTGCTTGGGGAGCGGGAGCTTAGTGGACAATGGAGGACACAAACCCAACCAAGGTTTTTGAGAATCTGCGCTCTGTTGGGGGTGACTGCCGTTTGCACGTCGTTTAGGGCTGCTGGTGGCTAAAATAGCCTGTGGCTGGAGGGGTAGTTTTAGGCAGGGTCAGTGAAGTGATAATGGGGACTAGGAGTGCATTCATCTGCTCTCCAGGAAGTCATGGGGTTCTTGCGTCGCACCTGGAGACGCCTGCGTGTGCCAAAGCTCAGACCCTGAGGAAGGGTCTCGAACTCTGGGAGAGTTAAGTATGACTTCACATTATGAGGTGTTAATCTTTTCTATTGTTAGGCGTTTTATGTACTTTCAAAGACTTTTCAAGACTAACTCAGAGTTTACTGAGTTAATGAGTTATCAGGTGGGGGAGGCAGCCTGCAGAGCTACAGGTCTTCCAAGCTCGACCGTGGGTACTCTTGGGGTGTGTGTGGTTTGCTGTGGTATTTAACCTGCAGAGTGTAATTGAGTGCAGAGCTCTTTGGTGTGTAATGTGCAGTGCTACAGGTGTGCCGTGCCCTAAAGGGTGGAGTTGCGGTGGGGGATCGGGCTTCTGGTGCCCATTAAAGTGTGTGGCCCCGGGGATGTGTGTTTGAGGGAAAGTAGGTCTCTGCCTCTGCTCTCATATTGTGTTTATGACTGTGTTGCCTGTGAGATGTTATCACTAAAGACTGCAATTTTCTAGTACTCCTGGGTCTCCTTCTGCTTAAACATCTGCACACATCACTTACCAAGTATGGGCTCTCTACACCTCTAATTCTGAAGTGTATTACAGTAGGATTCAAATCAAAACCCAAACTGGGTTAAGCAATCTCATCTGATGTACTTTTGTCTCTTCTACAATCCATTTTCAAGATTCGACCCAATCTGATCAGAATACTTTAGAACAACTGCGTCTCTGTGACCATTGCATCAAAATGCTACATTTTACGATGTCATAACAAAAATGATGGACCACTGGACAGCATTGCTAGCATAGCTATGTGCTACCACAAAGACATTTACATGTGCACACATACTTTTAGAAAGTTCTGACATAACACAAACACTTTTTCACATTCTGCTTTATAGTAACCAGTAAAATTCTACTCAATTATATATTTCTGTACAGCCTTGACATAAGCATAATCTTGTTTCAGTAAGGTTGCCACAAAGGCCACAGCGTTAAATGAATGACCAAAAGTGTGTTTGATAAAACAAAGTTTGAAAGCCAAAGTTGGTTGGGGCAAAAAAGAAAAAAAATCATTCTTAAGCAAACATGGCAAGTAACAATCCAAGGCTTAGCTGCTGCTGCTTGTCAAGCTGTCTTCTGCTGAACAGTGACAGACAGGTACTTGTCAAACTGTCTCTGGAACTCTGCCACCTGCGTCTTTCTCTCAAACTCTTTGCTACAGACATGACCTCCACCATCTCTAATGTGTCCATGATCTTAAAAAGGCTGTAAAGCAGCTTGCTCCTCTCTCCCCTGCTCCTCCAGCTGTTATTCTGCCAGTAGTCTTAAACACGCTCAGTCACACACACACAATATCACATGAGTGACAGAGAGATTGTTATAGAAACATGTGTTTAGTGAATAGAAGAGACAGACAGAGCCATTTATTTACAGAAGAAGATTAGTAGACATCAGACAGGTGGCTATTGGAAAGTGACCGAAGCGAAAAATCAAACTGCAAAAGACAGACAAAGGAGACTTTCAGCAGAGACAGTAGGTGACTCTTTCAGGTCGGCCTTAATACAACACAAGTAACAATACTTACATGCTCATATGTGCATTGAAAGAATATTTGGCTGCTGCAATCATTCCTCTTATCCAAAATGGCCATGCGGTGATCCATTCCTACCACGACATAATGGAGGAGAAGCAGAGCTGTAATGTGTTATTCTTTGAAAATAATAATTGTACGGGAACCCTTGCAGGCAAGTGAGAAAAAATTCTGGGGATCCATTTTCTAAATCTAAATGGTTTTCTCTCCTGTGCTCTCCGGGATAATTTTCCAAAGTTTATTACTTTTTCTTTTTTACGTGAAACAGGTGGGGAAAAGTTTTGCAGGGGTTTTTATGTTGTTGTTTTTTTTTTGAGTTTCTATGTGAATCAAGTGAAAAAGTTCTGGAGATGACTTATTGTTGTTTTTTTGAAAGGATTTTTTTTGCTGTTGTAACACTAATTTAAGCCACAAAGTCTTGTCAACTAAATATCTTTCCCTACCAGTTTTCATCCAAGAAAAAAGTTATAAAAACATATCCTGCAATATTTTCCCCTCTAACCATTGCACAAATGAAAAAAAAATCTAAAGAAATTCATGACTAGAATGTTTTTTCTCGCTTGCATCTCAGGGCTTGCAAACTATTGACATTCAACTTGCTGATCTAAACATAAAGGTCAAAAGGTTTAATTTCAAACTCTGAAAGAATAAGTAAACATTTAGGGAAATTCGTTTCAATTCAGAGTAATAAGATTGATGCTGTTCTTGTTTGTAACCAACATCTTGTTACGAAGTATCCTGTATTACTTTGGACTGACATAAAAAATGGCAATCATTTTTCTGAGCTGAATGTTGGCAAACAGTGCAGAGACAACATAGCAAACGGAGTTCAATCAGGTGGCCACATTGGAAACCTCATTGCGTGGAAAGTTGCAAATATGGCTGTAAAAACAACACAGCCCTTGTTAATAATGTTTCAATAAATATACTGCTCACAGAGAGCTTATTTATGCTTAATTATGCTAGTCCATTATGAGAACAATAAAAATAAAAGGCTACTGCTCTCTGACATTACAACACAGCCCAAGCTAAATCAAGCATTTTGGAGAAGGGCTCCAAAACCCTAATTTGAAATGAGGTCTGCTAGAGAGGCTTGCAAATGCAATTAAAGTCAGGTCATGTTTAATGGGCACGAAAATGAAAGCCTCCTGATGTGGAAAGCTGAAAAAAACTTCTCTGTTCCTGTTGAGCCACGTTCAGGTTACTTCAGTCCAGGCGAAATCCCCCCATCCACCCACTGTCACTGCCACATTCAAAGGCTGCTGCTCTCACAGGTTACCAGCCTTGAGGCTCTGATGAGCCAGATGCATTTTATAGAGCTCTTAAAGGCCTCCTCATGTCAGAGGAAGGATGATGAGACTCCGGTTATATTGAGGTAAGAAACACCACTTAAAACCTCCGGACACCAGAGGCCTGGACTAAGAAGCAGGATTTGCAGGTGCTGATGTTAAACCTGGGTTTTTAGTGTTATTATGGTGGCTCACGTCTTAACAGGCACGCCATTATTTTCACTTAAGCTGCACAACTAACCTGCTCCAGAGCAAGTTAGGCTTAAGATCACTGCCTATAAAATCACCACCTACTAACCAATCAATTCTGTTTACTAATGGCAGCAGCGCCATTTGAAGCAGATGCCATGAAACTTTGTCTTCTTGAGCTGTATGTTACACGTGACACAGACTGCATGTCAAAGCCATGTCATGTTTTTTTATCTATAATTATATCTGGGCTACACAGTGGTGACATGATTAGCAGTTTTGCCTCATAGCAGGAGGGTTGTGGGATCAAATCTGACCTGCGGCTCTTCTCTGTATCCTCAAGCTTCCTCCCAGAGTCCATAGACATGCAGCTCAGGTTAATTGGTGACTCTTAATCAACTGTAGGAGTGAAAGAACTCCTACAGTTGACATTCATAGCTTTGCTTGTCTCTTGTCTGGGTTGGCAGCGCTTCCATCTCTTGTTCTTATATTTAACTTGTTAAATATAGACACTTTTACGTTTCTTTTTAATGCACTGGACACTCACATGCACTACAAATTGGATAGCTGGGTTCACTGTCTGGTAAGGCTAGCAGTATACTATATTTTTGCATAGAAAAAAAGTACCTTGTTGCTATATCATTGTCATTTACAGCACCTCTGACTCTGTATTTGTGTATTATAGTTTCTCTTAGCTTGTAAAATATGCTGCTCTTTCGCCAGTTGACTTGTCCGTGTTTTTCCCATGCCATGAACACCCCTTGTTTGTGTGACCTCGCTCTAACTAGATTTGGAAACCCTGGCTTGACTTACCGAGTTGATCGCCTAGTGTGATGCCAGTTGTTACTGTAGGCTCAGTAAAGCCTAATAAGGAGAAGATAGCCTCGGTATGCTGAACTTGCTTCATAGCACCGGCCTCAGGAGGACACCATAAGGTGACTCACAGCACCAGCGTGGTGCAGCTGACGAGCACTGGGGTTCCTGTGAACAAACACAAACCCAAACGGGGACAAAGGTCATTACAGTCCTGCGAATGCAGTCTGTTCATAGGCACAGGTAGGACTGAGGCGAGAACACTGAGGATAATCGAATCAAAAGCACCACCTTCAATTTAGGTAAAGCAGCAGAGTGTGTGAGTCAGTGAGTTTAGCTGGTTAATTGGTGTAGCAGGACTCAGCGCTCTGGCAGTGTGATATGGATCCTGCTAGCAGCTAGTGGTCAGAGGGCCAGGACGCCTCGTCACCCAGAGAATGGTGATTAGCTCTGGGTAATGGTGCCTGCCAGCCCAATTAGCAGCATTATGTGTGACCAGTACCCTGTGCCACTAATTACAACCAGGCCGTGAGTGTGTGTGAGTGAATCAGAAAAAAAAGACAGAGGAAAAAGAGGTGTTCCGCGAGAAAGAATATGTGTGTGTATGCATGTGTGTGGGTGTGACACCAGAAAGAGAGAGTGAAGACTGAAAAATGTGTGTGTGTGTGCAGACAGCTGACCCTCTCTGCCACAGTATCCACCCTGTCATTTCCAATTACAGCGAGCCTCAGGTCTTTGCTACAGCATCACCCAGCTTACTAGACCTCATTTGCTCGACACCAAGCGTCAATCAGCCATTAACACACTGATTCATGGTGAGACATGACCTGCTGTCCTCTATGTAATATTGAGGAGCTGCTGAGAGGTACTGTAGAGACATAATTACATGCATCTGAGGGTTGGGAGACCACTAGTGTTTTTCAGTTGAATTTTTTTTTGTAAATCATTAAAAGGGTATTATTATAGCAGTGGACTAAATAAACAAAATGCACGTAGGAGCTAAATCACTAACACTGAGGAACAGTGCTCCAAATACAGAAACACCATGAATACCAAAGCAAGCACAAAAGCCAAAATAGAAAGTGAAATATAGCATGCAGCAGATGGTTCGATAAATGTGTTTCCACTTAAAATCTATTGCTACATTTTGTGTTGTGCAGATATAATGAAGTAGCTGTTGAACACTGCTTCATACAGAAGCGTTTTCCTCTGAATTTAAATTGTTTATCAGGAAAAATATACAGTACAGACAGAAAATGTGCCATTATGGACATTAGAAATCAATAAAGGTGACTCTCTACAACAACATATTGGTTAAGTGAAACTGAAAATTTCTGGAGTCAAGAGGTACGTGAGAACAAAACAACTGGTAATGATTTTTCTGAGTCTGATCTAAGTTGTTTTGCTTGTATTATGGCTTGAGAACAGGTGCAAATCTTTAAAAATTCTTTATCTTTTAAATGATAACAGAAACAGGAGGGAAAAAGAAGATTTCTAGGTTAACTTTCCCCTGTTACCCATATCAGCTATCTTTAAAAACATGTTTTCTTCTAGGTTAATCTAATGTGTTTTGTAACATTATTTTCATTCTTATTCTCAAATAATTCTCTAATGTAAAATTGAGATTCCTTGTATTCATGATGCATGGAGAAACAAAAACTCAAAGACCTGAACTTTTTTTTTGTTGCATCTATAAGACATGGGGTAGTGGTGAACTCCAGGTACTGAAATAAGTAAATATAAGAAAAACAGATAATCCTGAAAAATAGGTGGTAATAGGAGGTGATTTTTCCTTCTCTTTTACTGAGAAAAAACAAAAAATTAAGCCTTTTATCAAGATTATAATGGCCAAACCATTTTTCACCTGCTTAAAACCGCAGGAGAGACAACAATTTAGATCAGACTTGGAAAATGGATCGGCACAATTATTTTTCTGACTTGCCTCTCAGGGATCCATGGATATTCAAATGGGGTTTAGTTCACTAATTAGCAGTTCTGGTGAGTCATAGTGGAGTGCAGAATACACACAGATTAAACACAGTCTATGCATCACTTTTAGCTTTATTTTCCTGGCTTGGTGTCACCGTCTCCTGTATCCTCTTCAACAAATGTATGCATGGATGTAAAGCTTTTAAAAGGCTATAATTGAGTGGAAAAATGACTTTTTGAATGGTATTAACAGTAGTCATTCAGTGTTGTAGTGTGGAATGTAAGTCAGTTCAATTTTCAGGTATTGGTTCTTTACTTGAGTTTTCCATTTGATAGTTTTACTCCATTATACATTGTAATTTTAACTCCACTACATTCAGCTGACAGCTTTATTTAGGTTTAGATCTGACATGGAGAACTTCAAGTCTTAGATGTATAAAATAGTATATTTAGTATTTAAGATCAGCAATATCTTTACAAAAATAAATACTGCTTAAATAAATGCATCAATAAAAGAGACATATAATAGTTTATCTGGACTATATATGCTAATTTAAATGGGTCCATTCTGCATAGAGAGTGTGTTAACTTTTCATACTTTAAGTACAATTCAATGCTGATACTTGACTTTTACTTCAGTACATTTAAAGTGCAGGACTACTTGAATTTATTTACTTAATCTCACTTAAGTAAAGTGTCTTAAAACTTATTCCACCATTGCACAGGTTGGCAATGAGACTTTCTACCTGCAACCAAACAGAGAATAACAGCTGAGAGATGCTGCTGCATTTTTTTTTTTACTTTTCGGTAATGCTGAAGCCGAGTTGTTTACTTGCGATTCCTACTTGATCAAAAAGTGCCCCACAATGTATCAGAAATATACAATTCCAGCATGTAATCCCTTGTTGTTAAGGCAACAATTCAGATACGGCTGCTAGAGAGAAGCTGAAGTGCCATTAAGTGCACAGGCTCTTGAGCCTAGAAGCACTGAAATGTGATTCATACTGTGCTCCCTTTCATAAACCTGTGTGTCGACGGCTTGCAAGTTGGTGTATGTGCACAGTGAGTACCTAGCCAAACACATTAGCAGATGAGATTTTCTGCTCTAATTATGGTTGTACAGGCAGGGCTATTCATCTGTGTTAATGTACTCATTGGACTACAGGTCAGAGCAGTGTGAAACAAGAGAGAACAGGATTGTCAAAGAGATGAGAAGATAAGAGAGGAGAGGAGGGAAAAGAGGGTGAGGCAGAAAAATATTGTGGAGCAGCCAGTCCCATTTTTAATTTTTTAAAATGTTATTTCCAAGTGTTCATTAATCATTAAAAATAATGGGAAATAATGGAAACGTCGTCTATATTTATATTTCTGTTCACATTCGGTTGATAAATTGTTGGACTGAATTCAGGGAGAAATTGATGAAGTTAATTTAATTTTGTGAAAGGGCTGTTGCATCATGATCCTCATGCAAGTTTCACAATGTTTTTTCTATGCAATGTGATTTATGCAAGCAATGCATTCGTAATTAAGCCAATAAAATCACAGTATTACAGTTCGGGGTAATTACACTTTTGTGCAAAAGCTTTTCATAATGCCCCTTCGACATTTATAAATCACATCTTTACAGCACTGTGTGACGTCTGTGCAGCGAACAATATGAAATGTAGGCTGCCTTAGCTATCCGTATACCTACACTGACGGCACAGTCATCATTCTTAACACAGGCACATTTTTTAAGTGCCGCTGTTGGTTGAAAAGAACAGTATTTTGTTCATCCTGGAGAGGTTGTCTGAACCCGGTCCAAACCTTCCTGCCATAACAGATCAATAGGCCTTCAGACAAATGACTATAGGACACTATACAAAAAATGTAATGTAGGAAACCATCTGGAAATATTGCACTGTTAGCAATAAAACAAAAGATACATTGGGTGACAGGTACCAGGACAGGTGTGGTGCCTTCTTGCACTCTCAGAGTCTGTGTTGAGTCTCCTCTGATGCAAACAATCAGCGGGAAAACTTTCTTTCACCTTTCTCAGCCTCATTTTTTCTTTTTTAACCTGAAAACTACCTCGAGGTGCTTCGTAATTGGGGGAGCAGTTGATGTGCCATTGAAAAGCATTAAACCTCAATGCTCCCCTTTGGTGACAGGCCCAGCTGATATAGGACACAGTGTTCTGTGAGGAGCAATGTCAGAACCTCCCTGAAGGGCTCTCCCACTGGGCTCGTACTGAGCACCATGTGCAGCTTGTTCCTGACTCGCTCCATCAGGTAGCTGAACAAAGAGTCAGGACCAACTCTCCCCAGCACCGACTTTCCTGGCAGACTCTGACGGAGCAACACAAAACCTTCTCTACAGATTAATATTAATCACATTTTTCAAACAATTTCCTTGAATACAAGTGTCTTGTGACCTTTAGAAAGCCATTAGGCGGAAATTAACTCAGGTTGTATGCTCCTATTAAACCTAACGCTTGAAAAATTAGCCTCTGCTGTGTATAAAGCGAAACTGTATAACATTTTGGCTCACCGTGTCAAGATGAGTCACACCTGTTGTTATTAGCGATTGCTCACTGTTTAATTTAAGGTCTGAAAACAGTGTTAGACACAACCCGATATTCATTTATTTGGCTTCGTTTTATTACAACTCTGAAGAGTGACCTGGATTCTGACCCGCTGAATGCCTCTGCAGGGTTTTGTTAAATAAAATCTTTCCTACTCAGAATTCGACACTAAATCCCTGAACCTGCTTTGGTTTGCAGCAGTGTGCTGTCGCAGTGTGACGATCCTGCTGAATCACTGTGGCTGATGTTTCTTGCTATTATTTCTGAAGGTTGAACAATTTAGTGATAGCTGCGATCAAACTTGTGCATGCAACCACATGGTCTTGTATTATGTCTGCATATATCAATGTGTCATATTACAGGGAAATGTTTAACAGTTACACACCTTTTTATGCTGCTACACCACTTTTTTTTCCAGTTGGTATGAACAGTCAATGAACTGTCCTTTCAGTTTGGACGTTATGCACTTTTTTTTTCCACCTTCAGCCAGTTGGCATGAAAAAACAAAGGTTGGGCTGAAGAGGTTGACTTTTAGTTTCGCATGACAGAGTCTTTCAGAAGAAATGTCTCAATTGATAGCACTCCAGTTCTTTTATATTTTTATTTTGTATACTCTGTCCTTCATAACTGACAATCCTAATATTGTTCCTGCCAGTCGACGATGCCATTACTTGACTTAACATCTCTAAGAATTCAGAATAATACGAGCAAAGGGGCACTTCAAAGTCAGTCAATTCAGCTTTCCAGCGAAAATAGCTAAACAAAACTGAGGCAGCAGGTGTAACAAAGTCAAAAGCCGTGAATAAAGGTTTGCCTAACACACAACTCAATGTTAAACTTTCCAACCTGTTGATTTGACATGAAATTTAACAGTTAGAAAGTATGTGAAGAAAAAGAAAGACCAAAGTGCTACTTGATGTCTGTGGGCGAGGACAGAAAAAAATGACCTTGTGTAATGCAGCTGACTGAAAAGGATGAGAGGAACTAACTGTACAAAGGCAGAGGTAATTCATCAAAATGGTAATTAAGGTCATTAAGTCAGGAGCCAAACTTCTTTATCCTGTTTTTCTCAGAATAATTGAGGAAGTCATTAACTACAAATTGCGTCCATTGTCTACTGAGCAGGTCTCTCATGAATCTTTCAGATTGGAGGAAAAAAAAATCTATTTGTGGGCTTTTGACGCGCTGCACTTTGAACCAGCTGGGAAAATCGGAGCAGTGTTCGCTCCTGCTGCTTACACACCACTGCAGTGTCTTTGAACAGGGGACTCAATCTCCAGCTGCTCTCGAGGAGCCCGTCACCTGCAATCACACAACCCTGATCCCAGACATAGTGGGACAGTGTAAGGCCTAACAAAACAGAGAACAAATGATTGAATACTTTTCTGAATATCTTCAACTGAAAACTGCACAAAGACAGTTTATTTCATGCCCAAATTGAAAAAAAAAAACTTTTTTGTAAAAATACATTTTGCATTTTGATGATTTTGTTTTTCTTTACATTCTACAAAAAACATCCCTGATTCCTTTCAAGGAATTACCTGATTCCTTTCGTTAAGTTTCTATATAAGCGATCCAATACTCAATAAACAGGATGCACTGTCCTCTATATGAGCACATCTGTTGTTGTTTCCTGAGCCTGCTGTGTGTAATCTGTGGATTGTTAGCAGCCAGCAGCTGCACAGGTGCTGTCATGCCCCCTCCGTTTCTATTAACTTCCATGTTAGTACTTCAAATAATGAAACCTTTTCATTTTTTTCCCCAAAAAAGGACTTATTATATGAGCTTGTTAGGGGATATGCATAAGCCCTTGAACCCTCTTGAATTATGTATGTTTACTTGGAATCAAACATAATCAAGCTATAAAAGGGAATATTGTGTCTGTCATTCAGCTATTAGCCTGTAGGGATGCGTATTGTAAACCGTAGACTGGTTAGACATACAGTACAGTGGGATCTGAAAAAATATAACCAATTTACACAAAAGGGGTTTTCATATTTGGTCATTCAAAGGCACTTTAAAGAATTAATTTTCTCAGTAAGTAACAATGGAACATAAGGAGATACACGAGCCAGCACTGTTGAAAACACACACAGTTAAAGGATCAAAGTATATATAAACACAGACAGCAGTAAAATTCGACAATGCTGTCATAGCAACTTGTTCACCACAAGGTCCCCACATCCTAAACCATACCTGCATTGTTGTCCTTTAAACTCTATATGGGACAATAATTAACATAATGAACATCATGCTGTATTGAATAAGACCTGAATTTGGTCACTGGGAATTATTAGGAAAATTTGAAAATGTTTTCTGAGGTAATAAATTGAGTGAGAAGTAGGGTCATTTTCTAAGAAATTCTACTTCTTTTCAAAGCAGTGTCACCCCTGCTGGCCATTACTGAGAATGCAGGTTTAAGGCACTTCCACATTGACTTCCCTTCTCCGGCCTGGAGGTACTACTCAACTCCAATAGTCACAGTTGAATGAAGTGAAGTAGTTCTCTGTTGACATAAATTTGCTGATCATTGTTTAAACAATGTTTTAACTGCCCTATGGATTAGGTAAAGTACAGGGACAAACCTGAGAGACAGTTTGACATGCAGACAGTCATTGCTGGGTATTGAACCACTAACCTTTTGATTGAAGGACAGCTGCTCTACCTCCTTCATCAAGCTGCCCCACGTGAATACAAACAAGAGTTTGGAGGTGTAGCCACATGCTTCTGTTCAGCAGAAATGTGCTCCATCATCCCCTCCTGCATAAATAAAATTTGAAGGAAAACAGAAAGCTTGATTATCTCAAAGAGAGGAATAAATACAAATTACCTCTGCCATCACATTGAAAACATCACTTTGTTTGATATTGAAGTCTTGAACAAAGATGCCATTAGAAGCGAGCTACTTTTAGCAGGGGACCAAATACGAGATGACAGCAAATAACTGTGACAAATGGAGTCTGTGTAAAGTGTCCCATTTAGTGGAGATCAGCAACATAAGGGCTGCAGTCTGAATCAATTAATATTTAATGTTCAGACAGTCACAGCAATATAATTCACTCCAATTATGCACAAATGATCTTCTCTTACTCAACTGAGGCACAACAATCCCTATCCTTCTGCTATATTGTGATTTTGATCACAATATAGCGACTCACTTTTCCCAAAATGATGCAAGCTCAATATTAAGTAAAGGAGCAGCAGCATGAAGAATGTGCGAGTGCAGCTGTGGTCGGCAGCAGAAGACTGATGGGAGCTGTATGAGCCCATGGTTCGATCTAATCTCGTTTCATTTCCGTCGTTGGTTCCAGTTTTCCTTGTTTTAATTTCTTTGAGGTTAGGGTGATTTCCTGACTGGAAGGCATCAGATATAGCCATGTTCTTTCTCAAACATCAGTTAATGTACAACACTGGTGTAGTGCCAGTTTGCTTTGCTTACTGTTTGGTAATACCCGGTGCTCAGATGGGAGTGGCATTCTTATACAGCCTATGTTAGAGCAGTGCATAGAGCAACCTGTTGGACAGTTTGTGAAAGACACGTGCAGTTTCTGCCAGTGCAGTTCAGAACAAGTATTATTCAAAGCTCTAAGTATGACCTTTGGTGACCTACACAGATCAAATCAATCACATGATTTCAAAACACTCAATTCCACTGCTGACGAGATTGGAAGAACTAGAAATAATGACAGGAGGACTAGACTGCAGAATAAGGAAGATGTTGATAAGAAACAAAGACCAGTATGAATGTCCGGAGAGCTGTCACTGTCACAGAGCTTCACTGGTTGAAAAGACTAAAAAAGCGCACCACACTTACAGTCCATTTCGTGTAGCCCAGTTTAAATGTAAAAAATGTCTATATGGTACAAATATGACAAGAATATTTGGTCATCCTTGAAAAATAAATTTGAATTTAAACAGGTCACTGACCTCTGTCTTCAGAGGTCCATTCAAAAATGGCTCCAACTGCCTCATATACTGTACCTATCAGCTAATATTTCATGCTTCTTTCACAAAGTGTAGCATCTTCCATACATATGCTTTACTGCAGCACTGCGCCTGATCGACTGAAGGACAAACACACAGAAACGCATGAATAAACACACTTGCACAAAGATACATGAGGCATGCCGTTGAAAATACAGAATGAAAACTAAACACTCTCACGTTGATTCATGCTCATGCTCAAGGATATTTACCAAGAGGCGTATCAGTGAGGGCCTTTCATGCTGTGATTGGAGACAGACTACTTGAAGAGCAGAAAATACTATTGGAAGTTATTTGCAGCGCTCGTGCATGGACAGCATCATAAACGGAATTTGGAGAGACAGCCTGTGGAGCCGACAAAAGGTTTTCGCTAACATTACGGAGGCTGGAGTATTTCGCATGGGATGAAATCTGCAAGACTGCAATCAGTTTTGATTAACTGCTAAATTCCTTCGTTTTTCTTTAATCAGTGCTGCATCTGATTACATTGTCATCAACCTTCCACTGTACCAAAAAATGCTTTTTTTTTTTAATTTTTTTAATTTTTTTTATAAGTGTCATCAATGTTAATGGATTTCCATTCACACCCACACAAACCAACAGCAGCCACCGCCATGTACAAAACAGAAATGTACTGTACACAAAAGCCATCAGTGAAGTGTTGACCCATGTTGTTTCTATAGTAATGCGGCGCTATTGATCAACAGTGGCGTGTGGTAAAGTGGCAGATTGACAGCAGTGTGTAGAGAGCAGAGCCTGGTGCTGAGAGGCCTTTTCTCTCTCAACTACAGGGAAGCTTTTAGCTGAGCATCATGCTGTGTTTTTCAAAGGAGCCTCAAACTGGGCCTGAATCATAAAACTGGCAAACAGTGAACACAGCAAAGACACATCACAGTTCAGCAGATGAGAGCCTCTTGTATTGATTGTGGTAATGTACTGGGTTGACTGGGTTGAGTGTGATGGCTGGAATTGACGCTGTGGGTTGATGTATCGGGGGAATTTTGCTGCACTGTGTGTCTGTTTAAATGTGTATGAGGGTGTGTGTGGATGTGTGGGTGGTGTGTGAACGACGGCGTTTTGGAAAACCAACATATGAACTTCATAAGACGCCTCCATGTCCAGTGGATCCTCTCACACACTCAGGAATTCCTCTACACACACAGAAACAAATTAATACCTCCTGCATCAAACTGACAGTTATGATATTATAAATCAATAGATTCCTCATATAAAATCAATAAGCAAATGTCATAAGAAGCGCTATCTGTAAACAGTGATGTCATTGGTTTGTTTAGGAATAAATGGAGCTGATATTAGAGGCTGTTTGTTGACCTTCATGCCACTGACTCAAGGAAAAACTCAACCATCAAGAAAAAAACACCACAAAACCCAGTGTTTACTCTGCAACACTGCCTGTTTGTTGTGAGACTATCCCTAGTCACAGTTTACACACCCTTGATTCCTTTCCTTGGCTCCTCTACAAGCTCCATATTCCCACCCACGGCAGCCGCGAGCCGAAGAAGCGAAAATAAGAGACACGTGAAGCGAGGAGTCGGGGCACCAGCCGGCATTTAACAAAATGAGACACCACTGCCTCGGAGCTGTCATTTCAACCTCAATCAAATGTCAAAAACATCAATTAAAGATGACATGGAGCGCAGATGAATTAGCCGTCTGCAGTTCAGCTCATTATTCTCACTAAATGTTATATTCACACATGCAAATTCTCAATCAGAAAGCACAGTTTTACATATGAAACAAAACTTTTCCTCTTTGTGAGAAAGTACAAACAAAAAAATCAGTTAAACGTGTAACCACTAAGCTTTTCAATATATTTGTTTATTTTTTTATAATCTTCTTTTCGTACAAACTTTCGTCCTTCCTCCTGAATTTTGTATTCCAGTATGTAGTCATGTATAACTGTCTCAATTGTGCTAGATTATTGGGGTTAATTATACTTTATTGCGTATTATAAATCAACCTTTACTCAAGAAGTTGTCCCCAGCTTGGCCAAGGCTGCTTTTGTCTGAGTTATCAATATTGGTCTAAACAGCTCTCCTTATCTCTTAGAAATGCTTTTGCATCGATACAATGCCGTGGGAAAGGTGCTCAGATGTGGCTGTGACATTACGGATCGCTGTCTTGTGTGTGACGGGATGGTTAATTCTCTTTGATCAAGTTAATTCATAAAATATTTCAGTGTAAGCCATCAGAGCCTCCTAGCTTTCATTGTCTCTGAGTGAAACATCTACAACTTCCATCACATTAATAATGTTGTTTGGAGAAAATGGGTGAAGAGGAGCAAGGAGACAGAAGGGCAAAAAACTTGTGACCTGCAAACTACTTTAGAAACCCATTGAAACCTATTTCCATTTACCAATCATTATGTCCACTATGTGTCCATTAATTTTCCAAAAAATACATCTAGTGTAAATACAGTTTACTTACACACATAAATAAAATACAGCTCAAAATATTCTCTTCATTCTATATGCAGGTGTAAACAAGTGTACATGTTTATTTCTGTGGTTTCAAATGTACAAAACCTCAGACTAATTTAAATGTTGCAGTATATTAAATTAGAGGATTTATTCATCATTTCCGCCATGACAACTGCCAACATAAGCCTGAAACTCACGTGTATGCCTTTTACCTTTTTCTTTCTCATATAATTATTGTGAATGTACTTACTTCTCCCTACTTATTTATATACGTGGATGTAAATGTGTGAACATGTACTTTAGAGTGTTTAGGTGTATTTGTATGGATGTCTGTAAGTACTCACATTTATTAATGTAAGGCAGGATGTTCACTGTCCTTCTATTTGTCTTTTGCAATAGATCAGAACCAAAAAGAAGAAAAAGATGCTCTGCATAAAAACGTTTTCTGGATGGATGTGAAATGCACCACGCTGCTTTTAAAGAGGTACAGAGGGCACTTTGCATGGTGCTTTTTGCAAATGTTAGTAAGAGGCATGTGAATTGTTTATTATTTATAAAACTCAGAGCAGAATTTCAATTTGGCCAATCTGGTGGCTGTTTCTGATTTAGGCCGATAAAGTGGATTTATTTTGCATTAAGATCTTGCCTGGTGCGGCAAGTTTATTTGCTTAACTCTTAATTGGAATGATAAAAACATGACAGTAAAACAGCAGATGCAATCAATAATTCTGCCAAGATATAAAAAAAGAGGCTTATATCTACTTCTCACCTCAAAACAAACAATAACGAATCAAAATAAAGTGCTATATCACTTCAGACAACTGAAAGCGAATAACAATCAGAAAACAAGAGGATATCAGCAGCATCCAAACAACTACAGGAATGATAAGTCCTTGTATATGAAAAAGGAGAAAATGGCCATGCAGGCAATATTGTACAGCCTGAGTGTGATTCAGAACAACAAAGCACATAAATAAAGCTTTACTAAATTATACTGTTTGACAATGTGATATTTTAATAAACCAGAATAACACACTTATACTGAAAAACAGTTATATTCCTGCTTGAAAACAATCTGACATTTACAAAAATGATTATTATCTCTCCAGTAGATAACAACAAGCTTCTCTCAGACATATTATTGTCTCTGTGAGAATAACGTCCAATGCTGTATTTTGCAGATTTTTTATGTTTTTTTTTTAAATGCAACACAATGTAGTCTGTGTTTATTGCTTTAAAATGACATCAGATCTCCAACTGGACATGAAGTCTGAGTCTAAGAAAATCCAAAGATCCATTTAATGTAACAATAACTTATTTGTCTTACTTTTTTTCAATGTAGATGAACAAAACACACCTTCCATGACCATTCTCCCCCTCTTTATTACCATTGATTTTAGCACGACAATTTAAGCTACAGTTTAATTATCTGACAACTGAAATAACTTTGCAATGGATTTCATTTGAGTCATTAGATTTAGTCAACAGATTTTCCATAAAAACATCAACCCAGTCCTGATGTATTCTCTACATATTGATCAATAACTATTATGTGTGGAAACCCTCCCATTAATATCATGCTCATACGAATGCTTAGCTGTGCATTAATGTAGTGACAGGAAATATGTGTAATCTACGCTTACACTGTTGAGCGGATAATACCCAGGAGATAACACACAAAGATAGATGGGACTGCAGCGCTCGCACAGTATTGATATTCAAATATCCAGCAGATAATATCACATGTCTGGAGGGACAAGCTGGCGTCAGACATCTTGATCGAGTGAGTGTGAGAACAAATGTACAGAAAAGATTGAGCCAGAAATGCTGGTTACCTGGAGCACTAGTGGATCCAGACTGTGGACAGAGTTTTTGGTGTTCAGGAAGTCTGGGTGAGCTCTCAGCAGATCCTAGAGGGAGAATAAAAACAGAGACATAGTTGAATTTATCATCATCATTACATGTAACTAATGGCAACACTGTGAACAGCATATTTTTAAGGGATTTACTACTTTTTTAACAAGCACATTTGTCTCATCTAACCAGATAAAAATAAGGCAGCAATCCTGCATTCTTTCTAAAGGCCAGCAGGGGGCGCTTCCACACAAATAAAGTCAAATTGTAAAGAAATCTTTGAGAAAATGACACTTTTTTTTATTTTTACCTTTTGTTTATTATGTTTGTTTTTTTTCAAACTATATACATCTACATATATGTAGCATGACCAAGTTAACTTGCTAGTGCTAGCACTAGCTGGTTATTTTTAACGTTAGCTGGTCATTTAGAGTTTCTACTCACTGTCATGATTGTCAGACTCTTTTTTTAAAATGTACTTTATTATACAGTCAAGTTCTGAAAACATGTAGTCATAAGAAATGCCAAATTCCGATTCCTTCATAACTGTTTGACCCTCATGTAATAATCCTGTAAAACACAATAAGATAATAATATTAATCACAGCTACATGTTGCAATTGTAGAGATGGAGGCAGATGTATTTCTTGTCATGTTTAGTCTAATGAGGCAAAATGCCAAATGCTCCCTCAGTCTAAGGAAGCAGTGAACAGTTGGACAAGTTCAGACCTAAAAAAAAAAGGGCAAAATGTGTCTGGAGTGGGAAGAACCCGAGCTGTAACAGCATGACACAGAACTGAGGTGGCCTGAGTCAGACTTCATGTCTGGCTTAATCCCCTGCAGCTTTGGGTTGATCATGGTGCCGTACAGCCACCTGATCTGGGATTTTGAGCATGTGGGGAGAGGACAGGTCTGTTCAGGTTTTGGTCATCTTGTATCTTAAATGGATTTCAATGTCATACTGGTAAAGAGAGAGACAGGCAGAGAGCAGGAAACGCAAAAGGAGGGGAACACATCAATGAAAGATGAAGGAGAGTAACAAAGCCATTTCATGTTGTCCACTTCACATATTCAAGAGGCAAGGCAACTCTATAATTATTTCCTGAATGCAATATGGCTAAAAAGCAAATTTATCTGGGTTCTTTGTGGCAGCAGAATAAGCAGGCAGGAGATGAGAAGAGCGGAGACGGGGAGACGAGAACAAATAAGGGTCTGAAAACCTGGAGTGAGAGAGGAGAGAGCTCGGGACAAGTGGCGGAGGTAAGATGGACCAGGAAAGGTTGAAAGGAGAACAACAACAGAGATGAAAGACTGCCAGAAAATTGAAAAAGACTGAAAAGAGACAAGAGGTGAGCTGGAGAGGGAGTGAGCAATGAGCGGAGAGAGCAGGGGAAGCATAAAAAGCCAAATGAAAGAAAAAAAAAAAAAGAAGAAAGAAACAAAGAGAGATTGAGGAAATCTAAAAAAAAAAAAAAAATGAGATGAGGGAAACATTTGCAGGCAGCCTTTCAGTCAATCATAATCTCCTGGGTGTTGGATATGAGAGAGAGAGTGCAATTTTGCAGTGGTTATCATTATCATCACAGCTATAATCATAATCAGGGTAATTCCAGTGTGGGGAGATGGAAAAGCGGATGGCAAAGGGTGATGGAGGAGGATAAAATGTCAGATAGGAGGAACAAGGACATTACTGGGTGTAACCATGGTGAAATGCACAGAGACGGGGGTACAGTTGGTGCATGAGAGTAAAGAAGGACAGAGGGTGGAGAAAATAGACAGATTGCTAAAATGAGTGTGATGCTCTTTTAATTAAATCAGACAGCCGCAATTACCAGGTTTACAAAGCCTGTGTTGAAAACCATGATGTTAGTTTTTAAGGGCACCACAATGGAAGTAATGAAAGAATAACATAATAAGGATGTTTGTTTTGTGACAAAGAAAGAGGTCTGAAACCCTTTCAGTTTGATGACCCTGTTGAAACAGCCCTTTTATAACGTATTATATCTGTCAAAAAAAGTAGAAAGAGTACAAGGGAGCTTTGAGGCTCTGAGTTCATGTGCTTTTTCATATAAGACTGATGGAAATACATGTCAGTGCATACAGTAATGGATCGGCAGTCATCGCATGAATTTTTCGTTTCTGCAAGACACGGATAGATTGGTTCTGTGTTGTTTTCTATTCTATGTCTAGTGACAAAGTGTCATGATGTTAAAAGCCACGTAGCTTCGCCGCTGGTACTGCAGGAGGGGAGTTGGCACCACCACCCAGGAGAATCTGTGTTCTTGTTTTTAAAGTGTTCAAAACAGCGCTCGTCGTGTTTTTACAATGTTTTGTGGTGGCCGCCATGTGGCACAATGACAATGGGGCATTGATTCAGAAGCTGTATACAACATATTTGTTGTTCCAAAAAGTTAGAACTCAATGTATCTGTGGTTTGCAGATTTTAAATTCTGTGTTGCCAATCAAAAGTTTGGACACACCTTCTCATTCAACAGCTCCAAGGTGGCTACTTGGAAAAAAAATCAAATATCACACATATTCTGGTTGGTATTAATCTACAATGTAGATAAAATATTAAAAATAAAGTCAACAACTGAAAAAAAGGTGTCCAAACTTTGACTGGCACTGTACCTGTCAAGAATATTTATCTTGCACCAATCAGTGACCTGCAATGTATCCCAAATTTATTGTAGTGTACAGAAAAGTCCATTCAATCACCAAAAATATTTCATATTACTCATACTTCCTCCTGCCAGTATGAGTGAATAGCTCTGCAGCTCCAAAATATATGATCTGCCAGCTGTTCTTCACATTTCCTCCAACAGAGACCCACTCCCGTCTCACCTTTTGGTACATTGGGGTTATAAAATATCTAATCAAATTCTCCAAATCAAGGCCTGGACTTTATATGAAATGTAATGAATCATACAGTGTAATACTTACAGACACTCTGCAGTTACGGCTGTCGTTAAACGGGGCGTATGGAATCAGTGTAGATTTAGGCAATGACTGGGTTATAATAGCACTGAGAGATGAGGACTCACAGTACATTAGGGAAGGTCAACCACAGATGGGAGTCCTCCGTCCATTAGGTGGGGCCGTGCATAACAGCAGGAACAAGTCCCAACACTTTAGATTCAAAAACACTAACAGGAAACATCAGGATTTTGGTAACGGATCCACTGCACTCGTTTTAACTCCATCCACTGGTATGTAATAGTGGTTCCACATGCACCGACTGCCCCATATGTCTTTGTTATACACCTTTTGTCCCCTGTCATTTTGTTATGTTATATGGCACATTAAGAACCTTAAAAAAAGAGAGGAAATTAGTGAAGGAAATTAGTGTTGATGCCTCACACCCCCACACACAAACACACACACCCACACACAGACCTCACTTGCCCCCTCACCAAAATGCTCTCTCTTACCATAACAAACATAAAACTCTGGTGATGGTGTTTACAGCGGCAGCCACAGTCCAGCAGTGGCCGGGAGCCAAAGTGGTCAGGTGCAGGTAAGGTCATCCAGGCTGCACAGCAGGTGTTTCCTGCCTGCTGGCACAAACATGCCCCTGGTTCTTTTTTTCTGTGCTGCTCTCCACGATGGCCTGGATGTTATTAGAGGTGGTCTGGACACACAGGGAAAGACAAAGAGAGGGAAACAGATCTTCTGTCTTTTTATTGAGTAACCGGTAGCACCAGCTGTTTAAACTTGGCCTGTGATGATAAGTGCTTTTTTGTTTTAAATGAACTTTACACATTATTGAAATATGTGCAAGAACCAGCCCCTCCATTGAGCTCACTTCATATTAACACCTATCAGCTGCTTGGCTTTGCTACTGAATAAAACCACTAGTGAGAAATACAAGTTGACCTCACTTTGAAAATAACACACGATTTGCTCAGCGTAGAGTGAATAAAAGATGTAAATTGGACAGCTTTTAATAAGAAGTATTTCACTCCAATGCTTAACTGAATAAATACTAATTAACTGATTTAAAACTGAATTTCATTGCTTGCCTTCTTGACACTGTTATCACTGGAGTTACATTGATGCTTCAGTGATTTTAATGACTGGAGGCAGCTAACATGTTTATTCGTAATGACTGTTGACTATTCGTGCGCACTCATTTCTTGAATCGCAAATTTTAGAACTTGACTACAAAATACAATTCAAGTTTTCTCACTAGACATACAGGAGATACATCTTTGACAAGAATTCAGGAAGCCAGCTGCTAGTGACAATTAGTCGTTGGTTGACGTAAACAATTTGGACATGATCCTCTTGACACAGGTGTGAGACTCATTGTACAGAGCACATCAGTATACAACCCATTCCTCCAGGATGTGTTAACCTGATCTAATTAATTAGAGGGTGGACATATTTGAGCAAAGTTAGCCTTACCTCTGTGGGTGATACATATTTAGCACTCTTCTGCACATAACCATAACTTTAAAAAAAAATTATATCAAGATGTTTTACATGGTCCATCTGACCAATTTTCTTCATAATTTAGCCAAAAGGGATGGAACTTTTACAATGTGACAAACCCATCTCCATCTTGAAACATGGAAATAAAATGACATTGACAAACAACTATAGTCTTGCCAACCAACCAACCAACCAACCAACCAACCAACGAAAAGGTACAAACAATTCATGCAAGACACTACAAAAAAAAAAAAAAGAAAAAAGAAAAAAAGAAACATTGTTTTTCATGCACTGGGCATTTTTGAGGTATTGGGCAATTCTGGTGTATATTTTACTATATTTGATCAATTTGCATTCGAGGATTTCTCTTCTGCATTATATTTAGTATTTTCGATTTTTCTATATTGTTGTTGCTATGAAATAGATTAAATTGTTTGTCCTCAAATAGTAATTCCCTCATGCTCTGAGCCAGAAATCTCAACTTTGTCTACACTTACATTCACCAAACTTTTTACTTTTTTTATAGCTTTTGTCACTCATCTAATTTTTTGCCCAAATAAACTGATAACTTTGAAATTTGCTTTATCCAGCATTCAGATTTATGTCTTGGAAATTTATGCAAATGCGTGCATATTTAATGGCACCACAATTAATTTGAATATCCAAACATAAAATGTCAAAAACCTCAAAATGCAACAATAACCAAATGTCATATAATTAAGTCAGTAATAGTGTCATTTAAAGCCAGTATTTGGTAACAAAACACCAAATCCACCTAGCAACAGTGACACAACAGAACAAAAATTAACTGAATTCAAACAAATATTAAAGAGTCAAAGACAACATTTAATCCACGAGGTGTAACATTGTTTAGTTCCACTAAAATGTCACAAGATGAAAGTACTACTACATCAAATAAAAATATAGTTTTTTACACAGCTAACACAATTCTGTATGAAAATCAATCCTGACCATATGATACAGTACATCCAAGCTTTCTATACACAAAAATATTCTAGGGAGTCGCAGACCTGGAAGCCAAAAAAATATTCATTTTCAGAAACAAATAGAGGCTTTGGAGTACGGTATTAAAATGGGTGTGAGAGGAGATGGATTGATACAGGCAAAATGATTCAAGCCAGGTGAAATGCATCAAATTGGAGAAGATAAGGGGAGAATAAGAGAAATTGAGCTATTAAAAGAGGTGCATGACTCTTTCGGGAGGAGAAAAAAAAACGGAAGGAAGAAGGAGAGTGAGGCAATCATAGAGGAAAGAGAGAAAAAGATGAATAGACGTGCGGATGAACAGAAGGAAGGAGAGTGGATGAAGGATAGAAAGTTGGAAAAGGCAGAGAAATAGAGAGAGAGAGGGGGAAAGCAGGTGTAAGATTCATGGAGAGCACTTATCCCGAAATATATATGAATCCGTGGCAGGAAATGAGACAGATGCAGAAAAGAGAGGAGGGAAAAATGGCGGGGAGAGAGCTGCCAGGTTAGAATGACTCTTGCTCAGAGTAGTTGCCTGGGAAAGTTTGGTGGTAATGGTGATGGATGTGGAGGGGGGGAGGCT
>JAOWBC010000935.1:4395168-4409327 GCA_028566105.1 Hypoplectrus providencianus | reverse complement strand
GGGGGCAACGCGGTGGGGGTCGTGGTGACGAATGGTGATGATGGTAAAGGTGGGGGGGTGATGAGTGCCTCCATCATCCCTGGCTCTCTAATAGCCCTTCATCAGAGCTGTCCAGCGCTGACGTGACTCAGCCTAATTGCGGCGCCTTGGAGCAACGCGTCACTTTTACTCTAATTGTAGTGAAGCCGAGATGGAGGCTATTCAGAGTGGCCACGTGGCCTGATGGAGGCAGATGCTCTCTCTCACAAGCAGAGCAGCAGCACACGCACAAACAACACGTGTACTCATCCACCTTTGCATGGCTGCATCTCACGCTGGGAGTGAGGGCAGCCAGGCCAAATGTATATTTAGCTGACAGGTGATGTGTATGTTAGCCTCTGCTCATGTGGGTGACTTTACATGCATGTGTACATCTATACACTTGATTATATGTTGCCTGTTGGACACTGATACTGTCCTTGCAGTGGTGCTAATTTTGGAGCTACGGCGGCCAATTTCCATAAGGTTGGACTCAAAAGACAGCCAATTAAAAAAAAAATAATGGAAAACAAAATAGACAAAGTCCTCCAGGCTTTTAGGATATTCATACAATTATAGTCTTTTTGCTCCAGTTCAAATAAGTTGACAAGTTAATAAACTTTTCACATAAAGAAAAATCAATGTGAATCAAAATACATCACTACAAACTATGTTAAAATATATGTTTCTAATTGACAGGGACAATGAACAGCTTCCTAGTTGTTGAGTTGGCTACAAGCTAATTTTTACCTATAGTCTCTGGGCTGGAAACAAAGAATAACAGAAAAAGTTGCAGATACAATAGGAGAATGAAATACGATTGAGCACATCATGTGTTCACTCAGTATGTGTTCATATGTGTCTGGGAGGTGTCAAAGTGAGAAAAAAGGGCCTATGATCTGGACCAGTGCGTATGTCAATGAAAGAGATGCTGCAATGCAATTTTTCAGCTAGCTGCTACAGTTTTTGTGCCCTGTTGCATCCCAAAATTAAGCAACGAAGACTGTTTTTGTAAGGTGTAAATATCAGCTTCATTTTAATCCCATTCCCCATGTTGTAATCCACATTTTTCTTAATATATCTAGTTTTTCACTTTCTCAGTATCCATCTGATGACATCATAAGGTTAAACATAATAAGTCACTTGTGGAGTCTAATGGAAGTGTAAGGATGTTGAGTGATTTTCTTTCCATCAACATTTGTGAAAGTACAAGCCATGCATGGTTGAGATCCATGTTTGCTTCCTAGCAGTCTTCCAGGACATTGAGAAATATGTGCTGTCGAAATCCGCGATAAGACTTTATCACATCATATGTACACTTTCCATTTCAACTCAATATGGTTTGACGGCAGAAACTGTTGCTTGTTGTTGTTTTTTCTAAGTGACATTTTGTACACTGTTTAGTCAAAACTGTCTCTGATAAGCAGTCAGTAAAGTAACCAAACTGACAAACGGGGAAATGGATGAAAGGATGAGCAGAAAGTGGGATGAGATGAGACGAGGAGGATAAGAGGGGAGGGATGAAAGCGTGACAGGGGAGAGAAAGACGGAAGAGATACGGGATGAAGGGTAAGAATAGAGAGAGACAGATGAAAGCATGAGGGGGGTAACGGGGATGACACGATGAAGACAGATAGGTAAGCAGGAAGAAGAAAAAAGGGAAAGATAACGGGAGACGAGACAGGTGGGTGAGGAGGGAGAAAGGAAGGGAGAGGAGGGTGATGCATATGTGGATGAAAGGAGCGGGTAAACTGGGGTGAGGAGGGTAGGAAGAGGATCAGAGTAAAACAGTTTATTCATGGTGTAACTGCTAATGATATCACCCTCATGCATAAGGAAGTTGACCAAAAAGTCAGAGTTATATAATAAAAAATGCTGAAACAGGACTTGGAAGAGGTTCTACATACAGTAAGAACACAAAAAATTCTCTCTCTCTCTCTCTCTCACACACACACACACACACACACACACACACACACACACACAGAAAGTAAGTGATTCTGTATATTATGGAGGCGAGGTTGGTGACTGTGGGCGAGCAGGCCCAGCTGCAAGCAGGTGGCTGTCAGCTTGTATATGGTGTCGTGCGCACATATACACACAGGCTCACACATACACCACCTGAGGTCAGGTACACAAGGCCAGCCGGTTACTCACTTGGCAGCGCAGCAGCAGCCCTTTGGCAGCTTATCTTCAAAGGAGGACCAGGTTTTGTTCTCTGTGTCCACATCGTGCTGCTAAAACCATCTCCTGAGAGTACAGAATGAGAGCGTTCAATGCATTAAAAAGTTTAGACAATGCTGGTGCCTGCCAAGAGAGGGATTTCAATTTGTTGGACAAAAAAGCGGCGGGGAAGTTATATATTATTCACAGCCTGTGGCGTGTTTACAGGGTGATTTTGCTCTTTAGTAGCAATTAGTCGCAGCTGTGAGGATAATCAATACATGAGCTAACTTGTGTCGTCCTGCAACCCCAATCAAGTCATCTAAAAACACCAAAAATTAAAAATCACAAGCCTCGGTCATGAGTTCTTAAACCAGGAAATAAGTTAGCATTAGCAGTTAGAAGCCTGGGGTCTATCCTGTAACTCTGATTTTATTAGGCTACGGTTTTGCAAGCTTGTCAAAACCACTGGCTAGCTTATCTGAGACCTAATTGTGCAATCGTAGCGACGATGTAGTCATATGCCCATGTCGTAGTTTGCTATAGCACAATGTTAGCTTTGTACTTCTGTCAACAGCATTAACGCTTCGAACATCATAAGGTATTGATTTGGGAAAATTATTCCACTAAACTAAACACATAAGCAGTACAATGTGTTTGCAACTGCTTTTTTTTCGTCAATAAATAAGAGCCAGTGCAAAAATCTCATGGGAAAATTCTCAGTAGACCCCATGGTGTACAGTGAATTAACGGGAGTTCTGGCAGATTTGTAATTGCAATAGAAATGGAAGAAATATTGCATAACTTCAGTCTCCGAAGACAGACATTTTTGAGATGGTGGATCCCCGCTATTTGTTTACAGCTACTGCATCAGCGAGGCTGCACCCACAAACTTCCCAAATGGAGCCAAATGAAAGGTGCAAGAACATTATCAGTGCAGGCTCTCTGCGGATACAGCCACAACCATCAGATGTTCAAGTGTTTTTAGTCTATGTTTTTTATGAAAATCCCACTCGTTGTGCTTGCAGAGCTGCAGCAATGCAAAACACTTTGCCAGAGCAGTGTAAATAGAACACCTGCGTGGAGAGAAAAGTGAAAATCTGAGAAGTTCAAGAGCTGTAACATACCTTTGTTGAACTGCCAAAGTGCGCAGGCTTCTACTATCCCACTGATGGGATCAAAGACGCACACTCCAAACATGGAAACAAAGAAATGCATGGCTATGAAGCAAGAAAGTATCTCCTTCTATACTCTGCTTAACCACAAAACAAGTTGAACTTCTCTCCAAGTTCTCAACTGAAGAAAGAAAACAGTGAAACGAGCTCGACAATAATAGCATAAAAGGTGGACGACGAACATTTGAAGTTCAACTTATTTCCATTTCACAGACATAGCAAGAAAAAGCTATTCAGCATGACGCAAATGATAAAGTTAATGGGGTGAAGTAGGATGGAGCAGTCTCAACATTTTATGTTTCTGATTCACTTATATGAAATGCCATCGAGGTAGCAGACAGAGATGACTCGACAGACCAAATTAAAGCTCAAGTCTAGGAATGCTTCTTTAACATTTTGAATTGACAAATCATAAATATATTTGATAGATAATATATTGAAAAATATACATATGTACTTTTTGATATACACCTTATATATAAATATAAACATGTTTTCCCAAACCCACACACAATGTATGTACTCTACAAAAGTATATGCTGGAAAATAACTTAACTACATAACAACACAACTATTTATCCATCCATCCATCCATCCATCCATCCATCCATCCATCCATCCATCCATCCATCCATCCATCCATAGGGGGCTGCAAAAGTAGGTAAACAGTAATATAAAATGTACACACAGAACATATCAGCAATACACGTTAATCCCATAATGTGATCACCCTAGTTATTAAATATATAGAACCAAATTATCACATAATAACTAGAGTGCAAAACAGATATCTCACTGCTGTAATGAACAAGCACGCACAGTCGTTTTATAGCCATAAAACGAGGATGGAAAGCGGTGATTTAAGCTATGGTTGCCCATTCATCTGGAAAAATTGCTGTTGTATCGAGAAAGGAGCGTCTTTAGGAAAGTAAGTTTACAAGGCATGTTAAGATTGATTTAATTCTCCTTCTATCATTTCATCATATAAAACACACACAACATGGCGGTGATTTGTTGCCTGTCACTTTGTTCCATTTCTAAAGTGAGCCAGACTGTCAGCTAAATGGATCAAGCCACTTGGATGTTCCGGCTCCTTTCCCGTTTTAAGCTATTAATCCTGGCCTGTCTTTGTGCTTCTGCCTTGTCGGATTTTCAAGACAGAAACCAAAACAGCTTCCATTTGTTCCCTTTGGAGAACTTTTAGTTGCTGTCCAGAAGAAAACTACATCTAGTCAGTGAATTAAATGACATGAAACGAGGCACTTGACACAGAATACCCTGCTCAGGTTTCCGTTCTCACCTGTTCAGGCGGGATTTGCCTGATGATTGTGGGGACCTTGTTATCCATCCATGACAGAGTTGTCAAATCCAGTGTGTCTACACCTCTGTCGATCTCGTTCCTCATCTTAAGAAAAAAGAGAAGAAGTATTGTCTGTGTGACAGAAAGGGAGTTAAAGTAATGATTACACCTCAACACACTTGGTGCAAGCAGGTATAAAGACTGTGGGAGTACCTCACATCGTTTTTTCACCCAAATACACACTCTAGATATTTTTTCTTCTTTCTTTCCCTTAAAAAAAGACATATTCACTCTGTCAGTCATGAGGCTGGTTTTTCTGCTGGAGAGAATGCTAAGCAGCCACAGGTTAAGGACCAGTTGAAGTTCTTTTCCTATTCTTTAATCTGTGAAAATATGATTTGAGACCAATGTTTATTGATATTGAACATTCAATTAACACAAAGTTTAAACAACTGGTATCAAAAAAAGTATAGCTACTTTTGGCAAACTTACTCTGAACCTTTTACTCTTTAGTTCTGGCCTCTTGCATCGCAGATAATCTATGAATTACTAAAATGTCAAGTAAGTTATCAAAATGCCAATAGAATTGTAAGTCCTCCCCGACTTCACATTTTGAAGCATCCTCACAGCAATGATGCAAACTCTGGACCTCTACAAATGCTAACTCTTTGTTCAAACGTAGCATGACATTTCCATATTTCAAAACAGACGCATAATGTTATAATAAGAACCCTTTTTGTCCTTAACTTTGTCCATGCTCGTTCATTAGTCCCCCTCCTCACGGCACTTTGAGTTTGGTGTACTAGGACCAGTCAAAATAACTTTAAATGTGAATGAGACTGAACCAACAGCAACAGGAAGAGACAGACAGACAGCAAGCAGATGCTGAAATGCAAACACACTTTTGACAAGTGGAACTGTCACAAGCCGTCTGGGATCGAGCCTTTGGGCAAATAAAGGTAGGAGGAGAAGATAAACAAGTCGGGCTGAAAGGAGGAGCAGTGAAGCGCTCAAGACGGCACACGCTCTCCCACATACGTTCACATATAGCCTCACGCTTCACAGGCGCACCTGTACGCGTGTTCACATAAGGACGGACAAAGCAGATGGTTCACTAACGAGTCCAAACTACTCCACAACGGAGTGAGAACAGAGGGGGAACAGAGAGGAGATATTGAGGAAAATTGGAGGCAAATGAAAGGCGTGCCTATGAATGCGAGCGTTCACACACACACACACACACACACACACGCACACACACGCAGAAGTGCCAGCAGGTGACGGCACGATTGATTTATAGATAGATTGGCGGTTGTGTCTCAGCTGTTAAAGCCATCTCGTCTCAGTGCGCGGACCGCAATGCACAAACACAGCTGGGAGCAGGCAGAGGGGAACAGGTGATCAGAGCGAGAACAGTGCAGAGATAAATATCGAGTCAGAGTGATAAGAGGTGGAAGGCATGAAAGGCAATGAATTTGAAGGAAGAGAAGCTGGCGGAGCAATTAGAGGGGGGGAAATGGAACAGAGGAAAAGAGGGAGGAAATAAGGGGCGTTAAGGGGATGAATACGATGAATGGAGGCAGTGAAAATAGATGGCTGTGTGCGTGTGTGTGTTTGTGTGTGCGTGCGTGCACAAAAGCTACAGTGTGTTTTCATTTGCTCTGGTTACTGTCAGTTATCCATTGACTTGTATATGGCCCACATCAATTTTAAAGAAAGACCAATGTGTTGTCTTTTTTATAACACAAGCTTTCATAACAATGTATTTTTGGGTTGTGGTTTTTGACTGAAGGGTAAAAAAATAACAGGCTATTATGTGTATCCATGGCGATGGCTGCTTCCTGTTATTTATTTTCTGGAATTAGCATAATAACATTAAGTAACAGTAATACTTTGTTATATCATCACAGCAGAATAATGTTGTTGCATCAAAATATTGCTTGCAGCAGTTGTGATTTCTGATTTTTTTAAGTTTGCAGATGCAGGCAAGAGCACCAACTTTGAAGCGTGCCCTCTAGTGGCCACAGTATTTATGACAGTATAAAAGAGCATGAACGTTAGCACGGTGAGAAAGGTGATGGCGTCTACAACACAGGATTTTCACCAAGTTGACTTTAAGTTTGAAACTAAAAGAGTTATAGAAAAATGAATTTCATGATCTGAAATTGCAAATAAATAAAGTAACATATAAACACATATTTAATCTGAACTTGGGTGGGTTTTCCTAACCCTAACCATGTAGTTTTGCCAATTTATACAATACTTTATCAATACTAAGTTACAATAAACTGCCTGTACATACGACCTACAAGATTTATTTAGGACAGTCTCATTCATATTCATAGACGAAGAGAAGCTGATTGTACAGCTTGTGTTTCTACATGCTGGTCTATGTGTGTAGTTGTCTAAGTGAGTGTGGCGATGAAAGGGAAGCAAACACATACATCGGAGGGAGAAAACATCACCAGCAGCAGCCAGGTACAAAACGTGGCCCTACAACCCAATCTGATAGCGGCTCAAAGAGCGTCTACCAAACAAACTGAAACAAGAGGGAACAGAGAGATTAGAGATGCCGTCCCAAAGGTGAACCAGACAGGATGAATGCTCGATGGTGAAAAAAATGCACATAACACAAGAGCGGGGCATATAAACAAACTGTTTTTTTCCTCAGTGGGCTCTTGGTTTGGTGTGAGCTTTTGAGTCAGTGTGCATCAGTTTATGGAGGCACAAGTGAATGAATACTTGGCTGTGGTAAAATATGTGTTTATGAGTGGTGTCCCAGCAGGAGAGCGCTGTGTGCCAGCACTGCGCCAGCAGAGAAACCTGGACAAAGGTCTTGCTGGGAGGGACGGCACGAAACAAGAGAAATGCTCAGGTGCATCGCTGAAAATGTTTGGGTGATGGAGAATGAGAGCGGTGGAAAAAAGAAGAGGCCTGCAAGAATGATGGGAAGAGCAGGAGAAGAAGAGAGATGGGGGGATTTGGCCCTTCTCTGTGGGTTTCAGTATCTCCAGCGAGCAGCATTGGGCCCTAACAGACCACAGAGAGCGAGGTGGATGGGAGGGAAACACAGGAGGTAGTGGATGAGAAATGTCTTGCGCTGGCTGGCTGGCTGGCAAGACACCTGCCTGTGACTCACCAACCTCCTGCTACTCCCCCTCTCTCTGTCCAGTAGGGAGGAATGAGTCTGGGCAGAAAGAGAGGCTGTTAAGAAAGAAAGGACTCAGGAGAAAGCAGTGGGGTTTCCAGGTAATGATGTGTGAGGGCTAAACACAGACACGGTTTTCGAGAGAAAGAGAGCAGGAGGGGGCAGACAGCTTTGATAGGCAACAGGACACAGCTGTATGAGAGATGCCTCCCCTCCACACCTCATTGTCAGGAGGTGACGCTGTGCATGTGCGTGTCCAAAGTGCTGCAGATACTTCACTTCCAATTTCAGTCGACATGCCACTTCTGTCTCAATCTAGCTCTCTGTCTGCCTCTTTCCACCTTCCTTGAAATTTCTTAATGTTCAGCAGAGCCTCTAGCTCTTCTCTCTCTCAAATGTCACTGTATGTTCCCCACAGCATTACTGCTTCAAAATAAAGCAGCATGAAGACATCTCTATTTGAACTATGTTATCCTCTCCAGCACACTGAAGCATTATCTGCTTCCTTTTCAGGGTTTGGTCAAGACCTGGATGAACAATTTATTTTTTTTTTTAAAGGAGTGTCCTCGACAGATAGAAAGAACATTGTGTCCATTTTCCACCCCTATGTGTCCTTTTCTGTGCCGGGGTGTCATTTTATATTGGAAATTAGTTTTCTAGTGGACAATGTGGGCACTAGAAAAAAACTTTGCCCAAGGGAGAACTAACCTGCTTGTCATAGTTTTATGCTCTCTAGGAATTGTTATGCTGGACGGGGCTGAGTGGTATGAAGATATATATTGTCAAAATAATATAAAAAATGTCTACCATGAATATTTTTCTAAAAAGTTTCTATTGCTTTGTTGAAATACCTGTAACCAAACTGCTTTACAACAATATTTTAGGCCATTATGACACTTCATTCTCAACATCCAGACCCTAAACTGAATCATCCCAACATTTTTGGTATTTTACAAACTAGTTTCCTATTTAACCGATGAGTGTTAAGTGTTAGGAGTATAATAATGTATAATACATAGAATTTGTTTGGATTTTGTTGCAAGATCAACACTGGACAAGGGATCACATCCACAGAATATGTTCCCCGATCATTGTGAATAAGCAAACTTCACTATGTAAATATAAATAAATTGTACAGGACTCAAATTTGCAAGGTAATAAAAAATGTAGATTAAAATTTAAAAAAGTATTTTGCTTCAGGTTCTTTTCTGTGTGTGTGCAGAAAATAATATAGAAATTGAAATCAATATCATTAGATATTGTGCTGTATGTGTTATGTTGTTTAAATGGATTTTAACAGTTACATGTTTTGAACATATTTTGAATGTATCAAATCATCAGTGACTAATAATCTATTGACATTGTTCCAGTAAAGTGGTGTGACTCAGCTGTCAGAGTGGCTGCCCAATAATTGGAAGGTCATGGTTTGACTGTGGCAGTCTGCATTTCAAAGTATCCTTGGGCAAGACACTGAACCAAAATTGCCCCCAATGCTGCATGAATAGTTGCTGTTTGTGTATGAAAGGGTGAATTTGTGCTGTCACAAAGATTAGAAAAGTACTTTATAAATCCTCCAACAAAGAAAAAATGATGCCACATTATAAGAGGAAAAAAGGATATTTTGTGTTTTTTTTGTCCACTTGGGGGCAGTGAAACAAGGTCCAAGCACGAGCATATTATCCCCTCACAGAGTTGTTACTGGAGATTTTTCAGAGAACATTTCCTGTTAACAAATCCAGCAGTAACGTTCACTGTCCAGTGTGTTTGCACTGTGTTTAGCAGCTAGCTGCTAGCACTTTGTGTCTGCCCGGCTGGACACATAGTGCACGGTGGCTTTATCACAGAGTGCAGCCGACTGCTGCAAGCTATTCTGACTGCCTCACATTCACGTAGGTGAGATGTCATTATTGCTGTGCGCATTACTTGTAACGGAGTGGGCTCTCAACTGGCCTATAAAGGCTACCGCTGTACCACAGGCATTTCACACATGCACAATTCAGCGCAGACCTATTGAAAATCCCATAATCTCCGGGCCTCTACATCGGCTGCAGAGGCATCTACACGCCGGCGGAGAAATATCTCTTTTTTATGTGTAGCAGTGTGTGTGTTGAATGGTAAACTTACACAGTGTAAAAGAACATATTGGAGCGACAATATTGCGTGCTGGATCAAATCAATCCATTTTCACAGCAGCTTTACTTGCACAGCCTACAAGCCTGACAAGGAAATGCTACTGAACCAGTAGCCCACATTTCAGCTTCAACTTTTTTTTTTTTTCCCCAGTCGGATTCTGAATGGAGGATAATAGTCATGACAATAAAAGCCCTGTGGGTCTGGTGCCAAAAACAAACTGTTATCCCTGTGTGCATAGTGAAACAAAGAAAATTAAGTTCTGTGGATGATAATTTCAGATGCACTGATTACACAGTGGAAGGCTTTGGCTAATTTGTGCAAAATAAAAAAAAAAATATCTGGTGTGTGAACATAACAGGATTTCATTTTTTATTTTCTCATGTAAATTGCACACTTGATTTCACTGTTTGCTGCAACCACCTATCGATAATAATGAATCAATTCAATTCAGGTGCTTCTTTCCATTATTTTGAGTTTATACATGCAGAAGGTGAAGTGTATGCTCAGTTTGACGACATGAAGGTGGTGTGAACTGTGTGTTTCTAGTGTCTGTACCTGTGCCGGATGATCTCATGAGGTAGGAGAGCACTCTTCGTCAGTTCACTCACTGCTGAAGAGGTCGTTTTACTTCATATAGCGCTCCAAGAGTCATTGTGGTGGAGCTCAGAGGATACTTCTATTGTCCTACGAGGGATCTTGGAAAGGATAAGATGGGAAAAACAACAGTGCACAGTGAAAAAGTGCCGACAGGATGGATGGCGAAGAGATAAAAATACTTATAACAGTCGAGAAACAGATGACGAGGAAACTGTAATTGCGGAAATAATGAGACGAATGCTCGTTACTGGCAGATCATATCATAAATGTCTCTCTTGTTTGTCAGCTATCAAGGTTTGCATGACAAAAAATGAAATGCATTATAATTAGGATTACACAGTGGCTTTTCAATGAACATCTGCTCCCTTTTTTAAAGGTAGCAGGGGGTGTGCATCTTACACTTCAAGTGACAAACAAAAATGAGGGCACGGTAACAATGTGCGAAACAAAAGCGGTGCAGACAAAGAGAGGGAGAAAAAAGTCAAAGGTGTAAAGACGGGTACACAAATGCTTGCTGATGACGGGCTTGTTTGTCAGCTCCTGAGGTTTTGAATGACAAAAAATATAATATGCTGTAATTTAACAGCAGCTCTGCGAGGAACATCTGCTCGGCTTTGTGGCACTGCGGGGGGATCATTAGAGACAAAAACACGAGTTCGTGTTAAAAAAATAAAAGTTGCAAAAGAACAGAGGACAGCTAGAGATACAAATATTAAAGGCTTAGTCTGATTGATAATAACACATTGTTTTTCTTCAGAAGTTACAGATCACGTTGCTAATTATTTGCTTCAAATTGGAAAAGAAGACCTTTCAGGAACAGATGCTTTATCTAATTGGCAGGTTGTTGTCTGATGCTGTAAGAAGTTTGTATTCCTCCTTTCAAATATCTACAACGGCTGGAATACATTTATCTGATAATAAAAACATCTCATGGTAAGTAAAAGTGCAAATACTACACTGAAACGACTCAACTACATGTCCTGCATTCAAAACTTAAACTTAAAAGTACAAAAGTATCAGCATCTAAATGCACTTAAAGTATCAAAAGTCAAAGCAATATTTATGCAGAATGGACCCACTCAGACTGCATTTATGTAAGCAGCATTGTACTGCTGTTAAATTAGGGCTTATTTAACCTAATATACTGTCATAAGGTTTAATTTATAAAAAATACTTAGATGTCAGCTAAATGTAGTAGAGAACAATATTTGCCTCTTAAACATCATGGAGTAAAGGTATAAAATTACATGTGTAAATATAGTAAAGTTCCTCAAAATTACACATAAGTAGAGTACTCGAGTAAAGGTACAAATGGTTAAAAATGGAAGGTGAAAATGGACCTGCTGCAACATAGATTTCATTTTTTCAGATTCCCTGTCTATTCCAATGGACAGAACTTTTCTAGGTTGTTTCAATCCATAATTACAGACATCTTACTTCATGCACAAACTTATTTGATGTGATGTCTATGAGTGCATCCAAAAAGTGTGCAACATCCTCTTAAGAGAACACACACCCCCCGCACAGCAAACACGATCAACTGTGAGCTCAAGTAATATTTTAATGCAATATTCATACCGTTGGGCATCATTTATTTATACTCTGTTTAATGTAAACATGTTATATTACTTATACATGTGAAAATATAAAATGAAAGATTAATCGCGTTTACTTAGCATTTAAAAAAATATCTGTCCATTGGCTAGGAAGGAGGAAGGGAATTTCATTCAAAACACTGTTTTCACTTTTTTCTGACTGTTCCAATAATATGATGAGCTACCTACTTTATTAAAGGGGTAATTTAATTTCAAGCTTAAGAATATTAGTTGCCATTAATAAATTAAAAAAAAAGGATAAAGGAAAGGGTAAAAATATTTACTATTTATTACAGTTTATTGGTGATTTATATATTTGCTTACGATTTACACATTTGAGAGCAATGAGTGTGAAACCAATATAAATATATAAAAGTGGGCTATGACTCATATACGAGATTCAACGATCTTACTGCCTGAAATGTGTTGCAGTGAGGAAGGAGGACCATCTCTGATAAGGTTGTGGTGATTCTGCAGTGGCCCTTTCTTTAACAGGAAGTTTAATATGTTTCTCATGTTCCCAGAGGCATTAAAAAAAAAAGATGTCAGGAGAAAATGACTGGTCGGAGGATGCAGCGCCTCCTGTGCATCACGTGTGTGTGTGTGTGCAGGTGTATGTCTGCGTGCACATGTGGGTGGGACAGGTTCGGGAATAGAAGGTATCTAAGCAAAGACACAGGCAGGAGAGAGGAAGAGAGGGAGACAGATAATGAGAACCAGGGGGAGGTGATGCTGGCATGGGGAGAGGAAGATAGAGACTAGAAATAGACATGCAAAGAGCAAGGTGTTGAGTCAGAAAATGAAAGAAGAGATGGCAGGCATGGAAGGAGGACGGGAGAGAGAGCGAAGTGGGGGAGAAAGTGAGGAGGGAAGAAAATGGGGAAGGAAAACTAAAAGATGCATAGAGAAGGAAGGGAGGAAAATGTGACATGAAGGGGGGGGGGAAAGAAGGATGTTGAGGGGGAAATAAACAGGAGAGAGAAAAATGTTAGAGAATGAAAGCAAGGAAGAGTTACTGAGAGCGAGATGTGCGGAGTAAGAAGACAGAGCGAGAGAGAGAGAGAGAGAGAGAGAAGGAGAGATAGACACAAATAGACATGTGAGGTTGAGTCACACTGGGAACCTAGAACAAGCTGAAAGCATACAGAATTACAGCAGGAACCACAGGGAGCAGCGCACACACAATCCCTCTGCATACGTGATGTAGAGATGCACTTCTCAAGTGTGGAAAGAGAAAGCAAGGGCAAAGAGTGCTTATAACGGATAAAAGGAAGACGGAGGTGGAGGTTAAGCAGGTGAAACACAACGTGCTTAAAGAGATGAGCACTTAGCATGCATACTAGATGTATACAAACACACATACACACTCTGAAAAGGAGGTTAGTTTTTTTTTTCTTCTTCTCTTATCCCCCCTCCCATCCATTTCCTATTAATAACAGCATCTGGAGCTGCTACAAGAGTGAGAAAAGATGGATGAAGAAGAGGAGGAGACAGTGATGGTGGCCATGGAGGGATGAGGAGAGTTAAACCACAGCATGTGTGTGTGTGTGTGTGTGTGTGTATATGTTTATGCCCTGGAGAGACACCAGCCAGTACCAGCAGCCAGCTGGGGCGACAGTAAACGACATAGTCCTGTCTGACGCGGCGTCACAAACATATTGTCACTGGAAAGCCCTGGTAAGCAGCAGCAATTAGTGCTGCCTTCACTGTCTGCCAGTGAAGGTCTCTGTGTGAGTGACAACTGCCAGCGTCTGCATTCTGCTTGTGTCTATAGAATTATACAAGACCGCTGGCTGGGTAAGAGTATGTGCATATCAATTGTTTATTTGCGTGTGTGGATTGGTTAAGTGTATCTGCATGTACAGTATCTCTGGGGTCCATTTAAAACACCGCAAGGCGTCACTGTCATCCAGTCAAGTGCATCTGTGTGTGACTTGATTGTCTCAGGGCCCAAAGAGACAAAACAGCTAGATAAAGCTGGATCAACATATGTGACTAGTGAGGAAAAACAAATCACAGCGTATGGGAAG
>JAOWBC010000935.1:4373188-4387953 GCA_028566105.1 Hypoplectrus providencianus | reverse complement strand
AAAGCATGATTGGGTTCAGAAGTGCTGTTGTGGACATATAGACTCACAGACAAATGGAGACACACCCACACACACACGCGCACACACACACACACACACACACACACACACACACAACCACACACATCTGTAAACATTTCATTTTACCTTGCTATACTCTATAATGGGTGTTTCCAGAGCTGGGTGATTCCCCTCAGCATGGACAGGTCAGTTAAGGTCAGCTCATCCATGTCCATGTCCTTCACTGCCATTATCAGTATCTGAGGACAGAAAGACAAGGGCAGAGTGAAACATAATTTCACCTCCTGGTGTTTGACCATAGCTTGGTTCATTTGTTCGACCAGGAGAGGTTAGTGCAGTTATTGTGGCTGTAAAGGTGTGTCTACCTATGTTACAGACAGGACCTGAAAGGAGAGATGACAGCCCAGCTTGGGTCCACATTCCAGCTAATGCAGTCACAGCAACTGCCTGCGATTCCCATGCAGGTTTGTCCTCGACCACTCAGCCATCAGGGCAACCCCACAGAGAGAAAGTTGACAGCAGCTTGCATGACTAATATTACTTTGAAATACAAGCTAATAGGCTTTTAAACAATGGCGATATTTTGGGGTAAAAAACTGAAGTATGTGACAACCAGTCCCTGTTATTAGTGAACGATTGGCTCACATCGCCCCCAAAAAACAGAAGAAAAGATTTTGAGATCAGGTACAAAATGATGAGGTCTTTTCAAGTTTGCTGTTTCAAGTTTTTTGCGCCTCTTTGATACATTTTTGATCACAGCCAGATCCCCTGTGGGGCGTTAGACACACATTTCCCTGGTGTCAAGCCTTCATCTACAGTCACTGTCATCAACTCCCCGTGTGAGTGAGTGTGCACAATTGTGTGCATGTGTATGTTGGTACGTGTGGGTGTGTGGGTGGAGGCGGGCCACTTCCCCGACAAAGCCTGGAGGACTGTAGTCCTGTTAGTCTGACTGGCAAGGAGGAGATCTGAGGTCAGGTAAGAAGTGAGTGGAGGTGAGCATTGCATTCTGCAGTGCCAATTGCCTCTGAGACCTTCCTTTGGTCTGCAAGACAGATACATGCAATCTGAATGATGGGGTTAGCTTAGGCAGTCTGGTGGAGACGGAATAAAAGATGGACGACAGCAGTGAGAAAAGTTTTTTTGGTGTATGTTTTTGGGGGACTTGTCTCTCCTAAAAAATGTTGCCATAGGTATATTGTCGGGGCTGCAAAACAAGACCTCTATTTATGTTTAGACTGCCCTCCGTTGCCTCCTAGTGGCAGCAATGATAATGGATCATTGCGATGCAAAGTTTTAATGACGAAATCGTTCTTGGGGCTGGCGGAAAGGGTGATGGAGGGGTTGAACAAATGCTGCACTGTCACTCAGGAGAACTGGGTTTGTGTTCCACGTATAACAATGTTTGGTTTAATTATCACAGATAGCATGTGGCTACACTTTGAGCATCACGTTTCTACCTAGATTCCCATAGTCACGTCACCATCATGACTTCTTCACCTTTGTTTAATGCCGTACCAGGAATTTTTTCTTGCCTTTACCCAAGATGAGTATTTTTGTAAGCTATTTTTTTTTTTAAATTCAAACAAACTGTACATGTATGTATAGTGACATGCACAAGAACGCTCTGCTCATCACAGAGACCCACAAAACACTCATTAGAGTTGTTTGGCAATGCTTATAAGTGTCATATGTGGTACTGATAAATGACCTATTCCATCTCTATGTTGGAGATCTAGTTGTTTTTTTGGTATGTCTGGAGGCTGTTTTCTTTCCATTTGGTTATATACACAGATCTTTGGCTAACTAGCATTATATGCCCAGTGTTTCCACCCACATGAGAACTGGATAAACTTTGGGGAAGAGGAAGTACAAGGCTCTCCGATCCAAGCTGTCGGGTCTTGGTGTCACTGGAGGGAAAGCTGTGTCCTCAGCAGGAGGTCGATTGGATTCTCATTGGCTGCTGAGCTCTGCCATGGCGGGGCCTTGTCACCCGTTCTGTCTGTGATTTGAATGCACAGCAGAGGAGTGCCGAGTGTCCAGTTTCTGACCTCAGCACTGCATCTCTACCCCTTGCTGAGGATTTGTTCCTGCTAGAGCTGTCAGCCTGTGACCATCAGATGCACGGGAGCAGCTTTTAATCCTAATTCACAATATTTTGCAGTATTTTACATTCGAAACATTTTACTGATTTAAATACTTATACCATTTTTTTTTTTTACTTTATTCATTTATTATTTTTATTTTTATTGCTTTTATTTTCAACTTATTTAAATTTAATTTTTTTTTATTTAACTTTTTAAAAAAATATTATTATTTAAGTTCTCCTGCTATTGCTATCTCTGTATCTCTCCATGTATAAACTTATTTACCTTTGCGGGAGAAGAATAACTTTACATATCTTGGGGATTTACTCAAAGTGGAAATTAGATGGAGCATGAGATCACTTTTTGCATTACCTGCAGTCATGCAGATGCTGGACTTCTGTACCGATAGAGGAGTTGAACCTGAATGTGAAACTCTTAATTTATCGTTCTATCTCTCACCTCTGGCTACACAATTTGGGTAGTGACCAAAAGGATAGGATCATGCATAAAAGCAGCTGTAATTTGTTTCCATTACAGGATGTCTGGGCATGCCCATCAGCCTAAAGCGTTTCCAACATAATTTCTCGAACACGGACTGTTTGATCTAAGCAAAGGTGATTCAAAGTTGATTGTGCTGTTGTTACATTCCACAGCGTTGTTGCAGCCTAGCCAAAATTCTCAGCACGGTGCAAGTGTCAGCTTCAGTTTCAAGCCTTGCAGTGAGGAATGTTATATGAGGCAAGAACAAAAACCGACTTTTAAATGTGTTCTTCAATTTGTTTTACAATTCGCACTTCTGTTCACTCTTTTAGAACTGTCATGGCACCCTGGGTTAACAAGTCTCTTGTCGGATCACCCCCTGGAGGACAAGATGGTTAATTTCACCGCGACATAAGGAGAGTCATTAAAACTACAGCCTATGTTTTGCTGGAGGGGGAGTACAGTGATTCCTTTTGGAGGTGTTGAGGGTTTTTGTGTAAACTTTAGGGGGAGAACTATCTCTGGGTGAAACCTTTTGAATTAATAGATAAAGGCATCACAACAAACAGTAGGTCTATCAGCTCAGTGATTCCGAAGAAAATTAAGCCAAAAGTTTAACATTTGAGGTTAATCTTTTGCTTTGACAAAGAAATAACAACTTTTTAAATAAAGATGTAGAGAAAGACTTCCATTGAACTAAAAAGTAGGGACTCAAGACGAAGATGAACTCACATCCATGCTGTTTGTTGGTGCTGGTGTTTGGAGGGAGATCAGAGGGAGTCACAGGCCTGGAGGGCTGAGCTTTACAGCCTTGTGGGGAGCTGCCACCTTCTGAGTGACAGCGTGATGCCATGGGATGTTTGGGGACTTATGATTTAACAATCACTAATACCCTTTTCGACCAAAAGCCAACCTAGTTCTTTTAAATTACATTTACATTTATGCTGCTCGTGCTGAATGCTATGGACAGCAATTACGGCCATATCGACACTGAGCATTAGATGTTGAGGTTAACCTCTGCTGTAAGCTAACACACTAGCTATCACACTGCAGTGATGATAAAAATAAAATGAAAAATACTAATTTTAGTTGTTGATGATTTCCCTCCCAGCCCCAAACATAAACAGCTCACGGTTTGAGGTCTGCAAAGATTTGGTGCAGCTTTGGTAGAAAAGGATTAATCGCTGATCAGCTGAGAATCATGCCTACATAGATGCAGTACTATCTGGTGAGGAAAATATAACATGTAATACAACAAAGTTATCAAATATGAGTCAAGTTTGCTTTGCAGTCTAAGTCCAAGTTCTTCTTATTTTCATTGAATAAATCAATTTCTCCAAAATAGTTTTTGAGCACCCCTTGTTAACCTATTGTGTACTGCCAGATATTGTAATGTGCCTGTAGCAAGTGTTTACACCACCATCACATGTAGAACAGTAAGACTTGACATCTTCGTTCGGAGCACCGAGCACAGTTTATTTCCAGTGTGAAGAGGTGAGGCAAAGTGGTCCTGTTTAAACACGCAGGGGAGCGCAGGGTGAACCCTTCTTAGCCAGGAGCAGGGAGACAGGTGAAGGAGAATGTGAGAGAGGGATGAAAACATGCAAGGAGTCAGAGGTAGAGACATTTATAGAAGCACTAAAAAAGAACCAAAGAGAACAAGAAGAAATATGGAAGGCTGGTGAATTACAGCAGGATGTCAGCGTTGGATAAATAGGATTAAAATTTGCAGAGATGAGGCGGGGTGAATGAGAAGGGCAGTGTGCCACTAAAGCATGTCAGGAAACACAAATCCATCGATTCCCATTCCCTGCCTCAGTGGACTTCAAAGACAGGTCTCAAATCAGGCATCCATTCAACCATATAGCCGGCGTGAAGAGTAAAAAAGTGAGTTGAGCGTGAGAAGTGCAAGTCTGTCTGTGAGCTCTCAGGATGTCCCAGCTCAGAGCTGTGTAAGCCCCGTTTCTGCCAGTTAGATATGTTCGTGTTCATATAGTATATATAAGTCACAGATTAAGGAATGTACATTATTACCCGTGCTTTCCAGAAAACTTGGAATAAAAGATTATACATTATCCCTACATATGCTGTTCATGTAAACAGTCTATTTGTGTGCTTAGGTGATGATGAAGGAAGAGAAACAGGGAGTACAGTATGTGTTGGTGAAATGTTTCCCTGACACATATTTCAATCAGTATGCAGGACTCCTGGGCCACTATGTCAGTTTGTTCTCATCAAAACCCGCTCCGTGCAGCTCATGAGACACCGCAACGTGCGCAGACACACAACACACACACATGCACGTAACACAGCACAGCTGTCACACTAGGCAGCGCAGATGATGGGCTTGTGGGAGGCAAATCCACCTCCATTCTGTTCCTGCTCAAAGAGTAGTCAGAGAGCTCCCAAACCAGGCCAAAGCACGCAGAAGTAGGCCAGTCCTGGGACCAGTCTCCTGCAGTGCCAGGTAGGTTTTTTTTTTATCCTAATAACAACTTGACAGCACCTGGCAACGAGCTAAAGTTCGGGGTGTATTTAAAGAGTGCAGGAGGGTGTTTTAGAGGTTGTGTTTGTAACTTGTGGAAACTGCATACATTTTCAAGTACTCTATTGAAGTAAACATTTGAAATCCTCTTACTTTGCTCAGGTATTTCCATTTTCTGCTGATTTATGATCTCTACTTCACTACCTCTCAGCAAACATTGGTCTTTTAACAAACTAAACATATAAGATTAATTTTGATTTTCATGAACAACATAACATATTATCAATCAATGAATAAATAACCGTATTTTATCAATTAGCTGTCCCAGTGGAAATACTCAAACTACCCAACAGTATGTGAATTAATACATAAAATATGTTTAAATATATGAAAATGAGCTTCTACCTTACTGGATGCAGCATTAAAATGATAAAGATGTTAATGCATCAAAACCAGCATTCAGTAATCATGTTTATATTCTGCATAATGAGTACTTTGGATTTTGTTAAATATATTTTAATGTTGATTTTTTTGTACTTTTGCTGAAGTTTTGTTCTCAGTACAGATAGAGTATTTCGATTACAGTACTGAATTACTACTTTTACTTACTTTTAACCCATTCCTGGTGCTTGCCCAGAACATATTGCTTTCCAGACTGATCTCAAAGGGATTTTGGACAATAAGTTGCATGAAATACTTGCCAGGAGTGAGTGAAAACAAAGCATTAGGCTTACCTGCCAAGCTCTGATATTGGAGTTCTGGCCGGCTCTGTATATAGAATAGACGAATAGGCTTACCATTTAAAAGGGTTTATTCCACAAGTTGATATGTACACTGATACTTCACTCAAATTTCCCCACTGCAGGGAGAAAATTGTGCATGTACTACTACTATTGTTTGCTTCTTCTGTGCATTGTGCACATGTGACATGTCTTTTCCTGAAATCCATTTACAAGAATCCTCAACCAAACCGGTTCTACAATCAGAGATAATTTGGTAGAAACAGGGTATAAGAGAAGGCTTGGTAGTCTTGTCGGAAAAGCCCATAAAATAATGCGTGTACACCACAGTATTCAACAACATCGAGTACTGAGTGGCTGTGTTGTTTCTGTCTTAATCTGTTGTTATTTGCACTGCTGCTTGGTTAATACTCCTAATTCTCTATCTGGCACATAATTACGGTTCCCAACAGGATCCAACATGGCAAGACTGGATCCATGCTAGCATCCAGCCTAGTATATGTGTGTGGCTAGGGCAGTGTGTGCATGTGAATGCGTCTATGAGTAATAGAGAGACTGCTGTTTTTGCTAAAGTTTTTGCAAAAGTTGGTAAAGGAAGTGTAGTGAGAGTATGTGTGTGCGTGTGGCTGTGTGTGTGACATTGTAGGATTTTGCTGAAGTCTCCAGGGAGAAAAACAGGTTCATGTTCAGGTGCAAGATGGAATTAGGATCTTGTTAAACGCATGCTGGTTAAGAAGCACACACACACCCCCATGACCTGTTCTCTTCACTCGAAGAAAGCAAATACAGCCTGCACACCGATACACACCATCTTTCACGTTAAACCACACACACACACGAAGCAGCTCCCTGGTGAGTCAGCAGTAATCCTTCTCCAGCTCTGGTCCCAGAGAATCATGTGTCTCGGTAATCATCACATGTAGGTACATACACACAAATACGCGCACACATTAATCCCCTCACACCTTGGCCCTGCACCAAACCCTACATTGACACTGATCCCAGACCAGTGCTTGCTGCTTAAAGGAGCTTGAAATCAGTGGGGAAACAGATGGATCAACACCCACTGCTGATCTATGTTCAGCTGAGGCTCCAGCCGCTCCAGATAATGGCATGGCACATTTCCTGCTCAGAATCACTTTAATGACAGTTATTTTGGTTGGGACAATGGCAGTGGGGGCATTTGTCTGTTAAAAATCTTTAACCAAAAAGTACGTAAAAAAAAAAAAAAAAAAAAAAATTCTTCACGCCTGTGACTTTGACATGAAAAGGCAAGCAGGGTATTTTTAATTGAATCCATCAGTTTGATTTGATGATATTGCATCTCTATCAGTGTAGAAGAACTCAATCTCATCTGCTGATTGCCTGAGCTCTTCACATAAAAGAAGCGGGAATGTTTCATTAAGGCTGTGATAATTCAACAAGATATACTTTAGAAATCAGCGCATATTCAGAACTGTGTACAGGGTAAAAATAGCACCCAGACAGATTTCATTAAACGGATACATCCACTATACAGACAAGGCCTTGTTACCGAGACGTTAGACGGATGCAGTTAAAAGTAGGTATCCTTATAGTTACATAAAGTAATTCCATCTCTCTGTGTTTCTGAATAAATCACAGCGCTTTGCTGCTGGCTTTCAACCAGAAGACTCATCCTGGCTAAACAAGTCTACACTCTCCCAGTATTGTTCCAGCAGAGTGAATAAGGAGCCAAATCAGGGTTGTGTTGCACAGACACACACCTCGAGTCATTGTCAGCTCAATGATTCTGCACTTGTAACCGCATTAACATGAAACATTAATGTGGCTTTGACAATATATTATTATAGTATTGGAATAAAAATTCTGAACAAGCTTCAAATATAAAAAAATGAGTAAAAATAAGGGATTTTGCTGAACTGTTGCCATGCTTTTCTTTTTATGAATCAACAAATTTAAGAAATACCAAAAGAAATAAAAAACAATTGATGAGTTCAATCTCCTCTTGAATTCAGGGACTATGTCTTGGCCCATATGCATAATGTATAAATTATGTATAAACTCCAATACTCATCAATCATCATATTTTCATTAACTCTTGTGATCAATCATCTCCAAGAATACTGTCATTGTCATCTTCTTTTGTATATGTGGTGGACTGGAGTAAGTGCATTCTGGCATTATGTGTTAACTGGTTACTTTATTGACAATACTCATGCTAGCTTCTGTATGTCCCAAAGTAATTATCTAATTATATATCCTTCTAATCATGGTACAAATCCATACTGGATCTCTAGAATGGGAAAGTGTTTGGAGTGCTTGATACTCAACACAGATGCAAAGACACTTTTACCGAATATCTAATACTGCCTGACACACTGTTTTAACACAAACAAGTGGCTCTACTTATTGACTGATGTGACAGGCTGATTGATGAGCTGGTGTGTTTTGGTGGTTGCACTGATTGACTGAATGTCATAGTGACACCTGTCAGTAAATAGAGCAATGATAAGCTGTCCAGAGTTTCCCAGCTAACTGTAGCCATATGCAAAGTATGTTTTGGTCCACCAAAGGTGGCCCCCATTGATTCCAATGAAAGCAGCTTATTTAACACACATGCCATTCTTGGTGCACCCCACCTGCTGAATGCAGGGGGACCCATCCCCAGACCCTGATGTATGCCATTCTTGGTTCTAGACCATCAAAGTGTTGGTGCCACTCTGGTACTCCAGCCTTGGCTGTACATTGGGCTTTGACCTTTCTTGTTTAAAAATGGTTCTAGAGTTGGGTCAATGTCTGGATTTGCTAGCCTAAACAGTATTTTTGTCATTTTTTCTTAGCAAACCATCTTAACCAGCAACTTTATGATGTAATTTTTTAGGCAAAAGAAAAACTTTCATGGTACTAAGTCCTACTTCAAATGTTGGTTACAGCTACATTTACAGCAGTCAAATATATATTTTTGGCAACTCGTCTAAAAAAAACTGTTTCTGGTTATCGAGTAATTTGAGAACAGAATGACATTGTGCAATAGGACAAGTGATTAACATTATATTGTGTTTCTTTAGAAACTGACACCACTTGTGTTGGTCATGTTCTAGGAAAGTTTTATATTATCAAATGTACCTATTAAGGTCATTTTTGGCCTGTTATCCTGTCTGCCAAAAGGATAGTATAAATGTTTGGATTAGAAGGCACTAGCCAGGTTTCATTTTTTTTTTTTTTTTTTTTTTTTTTAAATTTTGCCAACAAACTACCTTTGGATGTAACGTGTTGACCTGTTTTAACAGTAGTGTCACTGCCATTAGGTTGAGGCACAAACAAATCCTGCCTTCCACCAAAACCCCCAAACCTAACTGCTACCATTGACAAGAAGGCAAGGTCTGACTGAATAAATGAAGTGGCAATGAAATGGCTATTCAGTCTAAAATATCAGCATAGCAATTCCCCACTCCATCCTGTTGGAAGAGCAAACAAAACAGGAATTGGGCAAGTAAAGTGGATGTTTTTCTGGCCTCCTTCCAACTCAAAACCTCATCTCTTTCTGCCGTTAGACGAGCCAGCAACGTAATGAGTGTTGGTGGAGAGTGAGAAAGGCTGATAATACGGGGAACAAATGTGAAACAGAGAGAGGGTATTAGTGCTCCAGCATTCTTTTTAAGTGTTTCTTTCACTGCCACAAACTGTTGAATGCATGAAAGCTATTCATCTGTACTGTCTTGTTCCATCACACCATTGATTTTGGCTTTTAAATTTCATTAAATTGCAGTGGTGGAAAGTAACACGGAGATGTTTTAAGATTCATTTCCGCTGCATGGCTTACAGCCGTCATCCCATCGACCAAACCTCTAAATGAACATTAACAACCACTTTCAGACGTATCAATTTTCTGTGTGGCAATTCCTGCTTTTCTTCCAGCTCTGCATCAACATTTATTATTTAATTTCTTTTGCCTTCATTATCTTTTTACTTTCCTCCTTCTGTGCATTCCTTTTTGGAATACATTTCCCTGTCAAACTCATAAATGCTAATGTCATTACAGCCTGCTTTGGCCAGCTTCCACAGATGCCCTTTAAACTGCACCAAACCAAGCCCTCTGTTCATTATAAAAGTTTTATTTATCCTAGAATGTGGTTCTGCTTTCCACAACTTTGACTTTATTTTGTTCTTTACAATGGAAACTACTTCACACAGTCTGAGTCAGACAGGTGAACCATGACCAGCAGGGGGCGACTCAGAAAAAGAAATCCAATACCATAGAAGCCTCTGAAAAAAGGACCCTATTTTTCACTTGATTTACAACCTTAGTGAACTTATTCCTAAGCCATTCATTGTCTCTATCACTAGTTTGAATTATTTTTCCCAACAGTATGTTTGACTCGCACATAATGGTCCTAACAAGAGTAAAACTGGTTTATCATCCATCTACAATGGCTCTCCGTGTTCTTGTCTCAGAGCTTCGACATTTCACAGTTTTTTCAGTTCATGAAAGTAACATTTTATGATTTTAGTTGCCTAAATGTGTCTTGTTAAACCCAAGGTCCCAAAACAAAAGTCCATAAACCAATGCTTCACAGCGGTCTACTTCTTTTGTACAGTCTACGGTCATGACAAATCAACATCTAGTGGAAATGAAAAAAGGGTCATACCTGGTTCAGCAGTATGAGGATCTGTAATTTAAACAATGTGGACGATGTGGACAATGAAAAACCATTAGATATCAAATTGTTCATCAAATTGGATTTAAAATAGGAAAATCCATTTGAATTGCTTCAAAATGCATTTTGTATGACCTTCAGAGACAGTGAGATGATCGTATCATTGCGTCAGTCTCAGTCAGTACGGTCACAGAATGAGATTAAAAAGGGAAAAAAACAAAACATTTACCTGCCCTGGCCAAACTCTGACCTATTTGTGCATTTTTTCTTTTTTCAGAATAAAGAGCAGTTGTTCAGAAATGGTCTCTTCAATGCTACACAGCCAAACTGACATGCACAAAAAAAGAGCTCATATTTACCCTCATAACCATCTCTACTGTGTTCATTACTGCCAATGTCATCATGATGATGCTCAGATATATCATCATAACACCGCCTTATCAGTGTCATCAGCTCTCTGAACGCATTGATTGGCATTTATGTCTGTTGTCCTATTTAGTTCAGGCCTTGAGCAGATAAAGCGCTGCTGATTTTAGCTTACTGGTCTATCCCTGTCTCTCTTCCTTATGATCCCACACATCAAAAATGCATGATTGATGATTAAAAAATGTATGCAGGGGCTGATGTCTTGCAGCGTATAACTAGGATGCTTTGTTGATAAGCAGAAGGTGGGTGGAGGGGGGTTAAATAGGGGTCACATTTGGCCCAAAGCTTATACTTTGTATCCATCTGTGCTTGTGCCTGAAAGGTCCCCTTCTGAGATACTTGATTAATCTTAATAAATGGCATCCATGAGGTGAATATTATGTACTTATGTACCCTCTGAGTGTACCCTCCTGTGGATTTTGTGTCACAGGCCAGTACATCCTGAACATCAGATTCATCATGATGTAAGATGCTGAAATGGGGCTAGATCAGCAGGCTGACACACTCAATAAATGTAGCCTTCAGGTGGAAAATCAGATAAAGCCTGGTATATGAGATTTTTAGACCCTGATAGAAAAGGAGTCATTTAGCACTGGGCTCAGTATGAAAAGACTTTTTTTTTCTTCTTAAATGAAGTGATAATCTTAATGGGTTAGCATAATCTCATTAGTTTCCAATGCAAATAAATGTGTTTGCTGGTTGACTGGGTTGTTTGTCAGCAAGATGACAGAAAAAAATATTTTGATGAAAATGGGCCATGGACTGCCCAGTCGCCACTTAAAAGTTAGGGTATTGTACGTTTCTCCATATCCCAGGAAATTCAAAACATTTAAATTTCATTTGAAAGGTTTTGGCACCCACTTTGCTTAATCTCGCAGCTGATGAAATAGTATCGGTATCATTGTTCGCAGAGGGAGGAGGTTGGCTTGGTCCTGGACATTCCTGGAGGATAAAGTTACTTTAAAGATAATCTGGACATTATCTGTTGTACCTGAATGTCACATTCTAATGTCATGCTCTGTGAAATATGAATAACTGTTACAAGCTGTGATCTTTTAAAAACACCCATGTTTATAATGCATTCTAAACATAGTTATAATTCATTACAACAATGCATTATAGACACAGGCATGAATTTATTTTTAAATCTTTACCGAAACTGCATTGTTATGTGCCTCATTTACTCAAACTATGATCTTTTTTCTAACCTTAACCGGAAAGATTTGTTACCTAAACATAACCAAGTAGTTTTATTTAAATCCATAATACTAGCGCATCAGATTGTTGTTTACTTCTTCCCAAAGCTTTATTTCAAACACAGCAAGGAATGAGAACTTGAAAGTTGCAGGGGTTCAGAAACATTGCATCTGTGGTATGCAGAAACATACAAAACTAACATTTATTCTGTCAACTGCCTTGCCAACGAAGAACATATTTATTATGTGATCTGATCCACAAGGAGGTTTTTAAATTGTTTTCATTTCGTCTGTGAAATAGAGCATTTGGCCTTGTCAAAGATCTGCCCTCTCCAAGTGCCTGTCGAGTTATATACAGAAAACACGGACATTACTTTAATTGTGTTCTTCAACATCTGTGTTTTATAAATAAGATTTGTGGAGGCTTCAAAAGCCATGGTGGTTTTCCAGGCAAAGGTAATGTTATGAAAGTCTTATCTACTGAGCAGCTGCTCCCTGATGTCCTGTCCTTGAATAATCTTCTGAAAGAATGAAGAAAGGAGGAGAAAGATGACAGATAGAGACTGAAGTCGAATCGTGGAAATAAAAGACACAGAGAAAAGGAAAACCAAATTATTCAAGGATGACAGGAAGAAAATTAAGGTAAGAAAAGTGAAACCAGATGGCTGTCACGGAGATAAGACCGGAGTTCAATGTGTGCCAATGTTGCGACCATTGTCCTGTTCATACACTAGAACCGGAGGGAACAAATGTGCTTCAGGACACTGCTGGGCAGATTATAGAGGAGCTAACAGTGTGTTCAGAGGATTAACAGAGTTTGCCTGATTGGAATATGTGTAAACATTTTGTCCATGTTGGGTACAGTGACATTTCATTATGGATTACTTCACGCATCCCCAGCAACCCACACCAGGGAACAGAAATACACTGTTTCAGTGTGAGACGTGCAGCTTCATAATGTGACATAAACCTTCCTTCAACAAAATAACAGGGGTTTCACCCACAGAGAGTCCTTTTAGCACTGCTTTGTTCCTTCAAGCAACACAAATGACTCATCCAGCTATTTACTGTACATGCAGCCCTACAGGAGAGGGATGGATATATGAAGGGGGCAAGACAGAAAAGTTTTCCGTTGTCATCCTAAAATAACCACAGCTGAGGGAGCCTGTGTGCATATTATTTTATTATTAAAAATATAGTTGGCTACACTATCCTGGATTCCCTGATAATAATTAAAGCTGTTACAGAGGACAAAAATTGCTTAAATGGTGCTGTTAAGGTGTGTTCACATAAGTGCAAGGGGAAGTTTTGCTTTACTCAAGCAAATGTTGACAGGATGTTAATGTTTGAATTAATGGATAGACGTATTTGTTTTGAGCAGAAAAAAAGGGGGGGTAGGAAAGAGTGTACGGTCATATACTTTCTCCCCTTTTCTATCTACATCCATCCATCCATTGTCCTCAACCAGATTGATCAGAAGATGATACAGTGAATTATAGTCCAGTTTGTTTCTTGATTTTCCCATAACTCAAACGCTCATTGCTATCTTTGCCTAAATGTAACTTATCTGAGGGCTCCAGCTGATTTTGTGATCTACAAACACTCCCAGAAATGCACTTTCTATGTCCCAGATATGTCCAAAAACTAAATACCATCACGTCTGGATTAATAAACTCACCCAGAGGTGTTTTACAGCTTCATGCATTTCACCACCTTCTCCAGGAACTGTCATGGCTGTCGGTTTCAGCGTTCTGCGGCAGTATGTTCCCAAAAATACATCAAGTCTGCAAAACAGATACGAAATGACAATGATGCCGATTCATAAAAAGTATGAAGTCGTTCTTTGTCTCGCCGCGAGAAAGACAATCAAACCACTTTTGAAATGGTTGTTTTCACACTGTGTTTGAATCAATCAGGACTATGCTGAGTACCGCTTCTGCACACAGAACAATGACATTCAACTGTGTTTGAAGTGCAATTAATGAACAAGAAGTGTGGCAAAAAAAAAATGCAACATGATGTCCGTTTGTTGAAAGTCTGAAGTTACGCTCTGTTTGCAGAATGACAAGCTAGTAACTTTTAAAACGCCTGTTTTCTGAACCGAGCTTTGATCGATTGGAGCTTTTCCATGCAGGATATTCTCAATTGTTTTCTCGTTATTCTCCTGCGCCGAAGAGTTCAAGTCATTCGCGTCACCTAAACAGGACGGTGCGCAGTTTCCATCTAGCCGTGCAGAATCAGACACACGTCTACTCTAACATTTCAAATTGAATACAGAATATATGTATGCATGGGAAAAGATGCTGACACACACACACACATACACAAATCCATTATATAAACATTACAGTGGTCCAGGGTACGACTCAGAGGCTCTGAGCAATGTGGTCTGCTGATCCATTTGTAAGTGAACAAATAAAACCAGCCAGCTAAAACATAGTGCACATTCACACACCACACACATAGGCCTGACAAAATAAACACAAATGTGCACCTTGTAACTCATAAACACATACAGTACACCAGAGAGAGCAGAAACACCTCTCTCTGCACATTCTAAGAGCACAACCTAACAAAGAGGTCTGTGAGAAACTGTGGGGAGGAACTGGGCTATAAAGAGGGATGGCTAGGGGAGCTCCCTCTACCACACACACACACACACACACACACACACACACACACACACACAC
>JAOWBC010000935.1:4340506-4360417 GCA_028566105.1 Hypoplectrus providencianus | reverse complement strand
AGTTGAAGTGACACCTGGTAACAGGCTGACAGCCCCAAGGAGAGATGCAGCACTTTCATCCCTGACATGCCTCAACCTTCTCTTCTCACCATCATGAACTTTTAGACTCACACACACACACACACATACACAAATGTATACTGTAATTCTCTCTCGCTCTCTCTCTCTCACACACACACACACCAAAAAATAGCATGCATATACACTACATGCAGAAGCAAATGACAGAATACAGCAGAATCTCCCTGAAGGAAACAGACTTGTTTTGCAAAAAAAAAAAAAGAAGTCTATGGCCCAAGTTTAATTATTATACCTGAGCATATGTTTTTTTGTGCTTTCTGGTGGTTGAGTTGACACAACTGTGCATAAAATTAATGCACAGAAATGACCTGTATCTTTGTCCATGATTATTAAATGGCTAATTTGCTTTACAAGGTGTAGAATACTCTACAAATTTAGCAGTTATTTTATTTTATCAGCATTATTATATCAGGATCTGCACCGATTAGTCCCCCAGGGAGGGTGAGAGGAACGCAACACTGTCATACTGCACAAAAAAAAAAAAAAAAATCACATGCTGGAAAAAAAAACGAAGAGAATATATGGGGATTTATGTTTGAGGAGTAAGGGAACCCACTGTTTCCTTTCCAATAACAACCTATTGGTCTAAAAAATTTAAGCCAATGTCAACAGGACGCGATTCCTTTGGCTGTAAGAGTCAGATTGTATTGAGTCAACAGGAAACTTACCCTATTTATCATTTCATTTATTAACCCAGTAAACATTTTCAAATGAGATTATAGTCTCAATTACTAGTTTCAAGTCTGCAATACAGCCTGATGTTAATTTAGTAAACTCTGGTTGGTAAAGCAGAGACTTATCTGAAACATTGGCAAAGCTAAGCTATATGAGGCCTCAAGTAATGTATTGTTGAATTCTGCCACTGCTGACCCCCCCATAAATACATGGAAAAATAATTATATAAGATCATAGCAGTCTTTCTTTACATATAATTTATAGTATCTGCAGCATCTCTTCGAAGTCAAAATCTCCCACTACATGATCAAAAAAATTCCATAGTTTCTTTTTTTTTGTTTAGTTGGACTTTACAATTAAAACACAAAAGACATGTGGTTGTTTAAAACAACAGAAGCAGCCATGCCTCAGGCTTGTTTTAGGCACTGGAGGAACAGTTTGTGCAGAAAAATCTATATCTAAGTTCAGTCAAACAAACATTTCAAACCATCCAAGAGCCTCCTTCTGTACTTTTTCTTTATCTAAGCTACCTTCAACAACAAAATCGCACACTTTTCCATTAAGTTTTAATATGTTTATAAACCATGCTAAAGCTCTTTATATTCATTTAGAAAGAATTGCCTGAAAAAGCCAGCCATTTCCCAGACATAACTGATGCCCTGTTGCTGACAAGCACTGGAGTCAGCCATTGACAGATTTTAAAAGTCCCCACTTATCAGAACTCTAAAAAGCTCAAGCCTTTGCACTTTAATCCCCTCTCTTTTACTCTCTCTTGTGTTCTCTTTCACTTCATCCCCGGTACCTCTGAGCCAGTGAGCTACGCTAATACGGCAACGGCACCGACATAAACACTCCGAGAACCAACACGTCTCTAGATGGACTCGCAGCCCAAGGCGCTCACTCCATCAGCATGAGAAATAGACCCTCCTGCTGTTTACTCAGGTATTGCCGTTGTTTTTTTCCCCCTCCATGTTGGATTCATTTTCAGTACGGATGCTGTACATAACTGAATGTGATGGTGCACAAAACCTTCAGTATTCGCACAGACACGCTCATCTCAGAGCAGTCAGCACCAATTACCCACAACCCAGTCAGCCAGGGAAACAGATGAAAGTTATGGTTCAATTAGGAAAGAGGGTAAAAATAATCTAATCCATAAATTAGCTAAAGTCAATTAGGACAACTCACCAATTAAGGACAAATCTGTTACTTGAGGGCACAGCTATAATGAGGTTGCGGGAGGAGCCACGCTGAGACTGTGTCCTTGCTTGTTTGTGTCACGCTCAACAAACACAGAGCTTTGACCATGTTTTTGATATGGAATTAGACTGCAAATTGAATTCGGCGGGGACCGAGCCCGAGTCTGGCCACACGAGGAAGCAGGAGACAGAAAGTGGGAGACAGAGAGAGCGAGAGAAAAGAGCGAGGGAGAGAATGAGAGTGTGTATTTGTGCGACTATTTATAGATGCTGTGTCAGTCTGAATAGCGTAGAAGAGAAGCTTGTGTGTTCTGTGGTGCAGAATGAGTGATTTTCATCTCTCTCTATGCTGGCAAAACCCCAGTGTTTTTGGAAGGGCAGGAGTATTAATAGATGACTGATTTTCATTTAAAAAAGAAAAAAAAACTTGAAAGAGATGATTACCCTAAACAGCAGTAAAAATAAACACACTGACAAACAGTTTCAATTAATCCCTGAGAGAGGAGATTAAAACACAAAACCAACTAATTTTCAGCACATTCTTCTGCCATCCCCTCCATCATAAAATCTTTCTTTCAAGCTGATTGACCTTTGACCCTGCACCCTGCCATGCCTTCAAGCCTCTCCTCGGCTAACAGTGAGCCTCATATTTGAAAGGTGCACTGTCGAGGAAAGTCTCATGCCCTGTCTTGGCGATTCCCTCCAGACGCTTAAATATCAAAGCAAAAGTGTAGCGTTGACTGACGGAAAACATCTCAGATAAAGAGTCACCAAAGTGAGAAGACAAAAGGAGAGAGCGATGTTTCGTTTCTTTTTCCAAAAGACCAACAGTAACTTTTTTTTATGATGATATGAGGCAGCACTAGAGGCAGGAAACTATTGATCTTAGCAACTATTGAGTGCTGCAGCTTGCGCACATCAGAGACCAAGAGCCTTTTAGAAACAGGCGTGATGATGACAGCGTGTAACGGCGTCTCTTTTATGTGTTCCCTCTCTCTATCTGTGCTCCCTCTGCACTGCATGACTTGTCAGTGAACTGTGCTGAGATTTGTGGGAGTGAGTGGGGATTTACTGGGAGGTCTGAATTCAACACCTTTGACACCTCCCCGGGCCAAGGTTATTCACACACTAAATCTGCACTTTTGTAACCTCTGTGAGCGCCGCGCTACAGGACGGGGAGGTGGAGAGGGGCAGGGGGCAGCGCTGATGTCGACACTGGATGACAGGCAGACTCCACGAGCTGCCCCGGGACGGCAGGCCCGGAGGCTGAGAGGAAGGAAGCCGGTCAGCCTGTTCCCACTCTCCTCCCCAGTCCCATTTCTTGACTGGAGGAAATTAAACCTTGTCTACCATTTCCCCCACCGATTGCCTGCCTGAGCTGCAGACCTCATCCACGCGGGCCCTTAGAGATGTTGGGGGGTAAGCTGATGAGCTGCTGCCAGAGGCTACAAGGCTCCATGAGCCGCCATAGCCACTTAACCCTTTCTGTCCCCCTGCCAGCAGGGCCAAAAGCCCTTACCTGAGGTGATCACCACATGGACCTCCACACCTGGCAGCCATTCATCATTCCCAGCAGCACTGTGGCCTTTGATACACTGATACGGCTCTGATGGAGTACACAAGAGGCAAAGGCCTCACATACACATATATGCAAACAAAATTCGGGGTTGGGGGATAAATACGATTTGAAAGGCTATCCATTTTGAGCTTTGACCCCTGGAACCATAACAAAAGTCTCATGTGACTGACCCAGGAGAGCGACACTGTACTGACAGATAGCGAGGTCAAATGAATAACTTAACCATGGAGAATTTGAACACTAATGCTGATGACCTTTTGAAAGGGGTGAGAGGAGGGATGAAGACAAATGGGGGGAAGACGAAGGGTGAAAATGTGCGAGAGGAAAGGTGAGTAAATCTGTAAGCCAGAAGGAAAGAACAAATCACAGCAGACAAAACATAAAAAAGTAAAACAAAAGCAGCTGCACGGCCTGCATCTTCACTGATGTGCACTGCAGCAGCTCTAACTTCTTTAGGCACAGCGACGAGAAACCAACTGAGAGTCAGTGTGGAAGAAGAAAAAAGGACTTACTCTGTGGAGAGCTCGCAGATCCTGTCAGCGCACTTGTTAAGCCCAGATATGATCTTCACCTCTGGTTTGGTCAAAGGAGCACCTCAGTCACATCTCCTAAAGAAGGTGGCAGCGGGTGTATAATTAAAGACAAAACAGGCATACAGAAAATACCTAAAAAACAACATCATATTCTTTATATTCCCCTTCCAATAGCATCTAATAAAAATGTATCACCCAGAGAATCAAGACAGAGGAGAAGATGCTGTTCTTGGAGAGATCACTCATTCAGGTTCAATTAACATAATCACCACGCAGAAAAACAAAAACTCAGACATCAGGTGCTGACCCACAAAGATCTGACTGCTTCGGTTGCCATCTTGGATTCATCCCAGCTAAATTAAACGAAAAGGATTCTTAGAGATTAAAAAGATTCAGAAAGTTATTTTATCAGCCAACGCAAATATTTACAAATATAAAACCTTCACGGATGAAAGAATTATCATATAACCCTAAATCCAAAACTGCTGGGACACCGTCTGAAATGGTAATATAAAGGAACATGATATTTTTTTTTTTCTGATTTTGTTTTGACCTTTGTTTTTCACATCTCCTCTGACAAAACAGAGCATTTAACATCCACATCGCTTACCAACTCCCAAGGGATCAATAATACGTACAAGCTCTATGTACAAAGCAGTATGATCATTCTGTCTGTGAATGTCACACCATGACATTTAATTAATATCACTGAAATACATTAACACTAATAACCTAGAAATGCTCCATGTGCTGGAAGTGACGTAGTTGAAATTGCATAAAAAATGGCTTAAAGAGCTGTTTGTGTGAAAACTTGCAGGTAAAGTGTGATGTTTAACATTTCAACACTTTAATCTAGGTGGTGCTTTATTTGCATTATTTGCACATTTCACAGATTTGATAACATCCGAAAAAGAATAATAATAGACCATGAATCATGCATTTGTTTCCAAGGTGTAAATGCTGCAGCAACCACGTTTGGAGTTGAAATAGCAGACTTGGACAGCGGGGGTCAAATGTGGGTAAATACTGGTTTGTCATCCTGTGTTAGACATAATAATAACCATCAGGTGCCACAGATACCGTGGATGCATTGAAAAGTGAAATGTTTACGGATCGTGAATTGCTTATCCCGCGTAAAAACCACAGTACACAAAACTAGGCCATTTGTGAACTGCTTCCATATGAATAGAGAGATATCCTGGCGTGACAGATGTATCACTCTGCTCTGAGCTCTGTACGGGAGCATCATTAGCACACTGACTGACATAACTGACAGCTGGCACTGAGAGGAGAGGGATGGAGGGTGAAATATAGAGGGAGGAGACAGAGCAGAATCTGTGCCAACTATCACCCTCTGGCTGTTCTCCACCGTTTTAATCACAGTAACAGTGCTCTCACTCTGCAACCCCTCAGAGACCCAGGTACCTTAGCCACACTTGACATTAACCACAAGGCGAATACACCCATGTTTAACACAGACGAGACTCCTCGCCATCTACCTCGTCGTGTTTCTTTCTCTTTTATTACCCTCACCGACTAGCATAACAACCAGAGGACACACTGAGCAAAGGAATATGTGTTTTCTATCCCTACTTTTCTTTTTTTTTTTAACCACTTTCCTTTTTTCCAACCTTTTCTGTTTTGTGGTGTAGCTTAAGATCTAATCCCCTGTTTATTTTGATTTATTCAGCGAGTGCAGTGAGCTCAGGAAGACTTTCAAAAAGTTACATCACCGATGATAAGACCCATTGACCGCTCATATTTGTTCGCCCTTGGCTTTTTGTCAAAACAAGTCGTGCCGAGCCTGACCCAACTATATTTTTTGGCAATGCCGATGCCAATTCGGATAAAATGGACAGGATGAGCCGGGACAGCGAGGCTGGTATTAGGGAATGGAGCTACAGACATTGATAAGACTGAGAGAGACCCTGGATAGGAGGCAGCAGAGCAAACTTCAGGAAGAGCAGATTGGAATAACTTTATTCGGTGGAACTTGGTCATTTGCCAGCTCATCATGATGTGTTAAAAAAATATCAGCCAAGCATCACCAGCAGTTTTGGCAAAGCACCGGGCTGAAGAATCAAACCTAGCATTTAAAGTGAGTGGATTGGCAGTACAGCTGAGACAATGCAGGAAAGATGCCACCTGAAAAAATATATTTCAGTTTAACTTTATCTTTAGATTATTTTCACAGCTTTGCCATGCTGCTGGAGACATATTTTCAACAGAGAAAAAAAGTTGTTATCTAAGCTCTTCTCAAATGAACCTTATACTTAACTGACAAAAAGCGTAATTTCACACTGCAAAAGGAGTTTATGGTGTACCGAGGCATAAATCAATTGGTTTGATTGCATTATTGATGGTAAATCCTAACCTTGCAAAACACCAGTCTCAGAATGATACTGTCTGATCAAGAGAAGAAAGACCAGCAACTCCTATGTTTGGAAAGCTTAAATGAATGTTTTTGTTCAGGGTAGTCTGGTGACTTTCAAAAGAGCATAACTAATTCAGTTTCTGCATCTGATAAAAAAGGTAAAGTGGTAAAAATATTCTGAATAAAGTGTTCAATTAAAACATATTTACTGCTGTCACTGTCTATATCAGTGCATGGCTCAGATTCTGTGCCAGTTCTTCTGCCAGTTTCTCCAACTTGGTTTTATTGCTGACTGCCATGTACTGCGGGTAATAGACTGACACCATCTCATAAACTCTGGTTTATCCCTTTAAGGTTGTAAAAACAATAAATGGCAAGGCAGAACAACTTTTTTGACTGAAATGATTCTTGTGAAAAATCATTAGAATGTTCTTATTCCTTATGTCTCATAGCTGACAGGAATGCCTCTTCTAACATCTCTCTTTCTTGGATAAATCTACCATGTCCCACTCTTTATTCTTCATTCAAACAAAGGTCCTGCCCTCGCTACTGAGAAATGTTTATGTGAGAACTGCTGAGGTGTTTATTTTGGGGGAGCTGTGCATTTTGTGATATTAACACCAAATTTTGTGCACCCTGAGGGAAGGCTATAAAATGTTTTAGCTGTCACTGTAAAAATGCGTTTTAGGCAGACTCTGTGGGTCCAAAGCTAAAAATACTCCTAATGATGTCCCCTATGAGTCTGCAAACTTTATATCCATTATAAAAACAAAGTGTAATTCTCTCTTGTTTCTACTGAGACCACGATCAAAGTGTAAGTTTAAGATTGTTCTGTACTAAGCAAATTAATTCTTTTGGCATTTATGTTGTATTAGCATAAAACAAAACCTAACTTGACCCATATAATATACTACATCCATAATCTGCAGCTATCTAATGAACTGACCTTTCGTTCTCTCTGGAGTTTGTGGAGATTTCGGAACATGTCCTGTTCTGTGCTCTCCATCCGAAGGGTAGCAAACTGACCCAACGTTTCAATTGGTATTCTAATGTAATATCTGCGCATACACACACACACATACACATGTACACACAAAAGCTCAATAATAGCATGCTTTTTGCAATACACTTAGGGCTGTTACAAGGCCAGCGTTCATAACACAGAACTATTCCTTCAAAACCCATGGCTAATACATTTATGCAGCTATTGTTAAGCCACAAACTCACTGCTATGCTACACTGCACAATAAATAGAAATTCAGGAGGGAACTGAGCTGATCAACAAAGAAGCATGACGGGAGAAAGCTTGAACATCTTCCACTTCAGTTGTATTGGGCATAAAATTACAGCACAAGGAGGTTTTCCAGGTACAAGAGGGGAAATATGACTGAAGAATAGAAAACCTTTGGAGAAAGCAAACCATTATATACTGTGCTATACTTATTTTAGAAATGGCAATTAATCAACCTCATCTCTAATTAGCAATACTTGTGATTAGTGCTTTTTAGGAACCATCTCCACGAAAACAGCCATTCATTTGCACTTTATAAAGGTCAGGCTGGAGTGTATTAACCAAAAAGAAAGACAGTGATTTTTTTGCTAATCATGAGGATTCTGCTGATTGTGGAATAAAGTTTAAAGATATTATATTCATAATATGAAAGCAGTACACATAATGTGGTGTGAGGAAAAAAGACAGAAAAAATCCCTGACTGTTCACTCACACTTATTAAGATAAAGATTCCCCTATTAGTCCCACAATGGGGAAATTCCGCATCTGTATTCAAGCCATGCTTTAACACACCAGTGAACACGCCATGTATCAAAGCAGTGGGCAGTGGGCAGCACATTGTTGTGCTCCCTGAAGGGGTTAAGGGCCTTGTCCAAGGGCACTTCAGTCCGTGACCTGTCCATCCGGGCTGGGTTCGGGACAGAGAGAAATACCTCATGTCTTGTTGGAGTTACACTTATTGATCACACACTTGGCACAGCTTCCTTTTGTAGATTAACTACTTATTTGTGTGTGAGGGGGAATAAGGTCAGGTTATGTAAGGACACCAATACACTACAGTGTGTTCAGACTAACAACTTGATGGTGTTACCACAGATTTTAAAAAAGACATGAACATAGCCATTGTGATGTCATCAATTGAGGACAACCTACAACCCAACCCAACTTTTTCAGAAAAAGTTTACTGTGGTTATAAATTAAGTGGAAAATATGGTTATTTTTTGATTGACTTCTATGAAATCAAACTTTTTTTGCAGCCAGTGGAGTCGCCCCCTGCTGGCCGCTAGAAAGAATGCTAATTAAAGGTACTTCCACAACGGCTTCACTTTGCAGACCTAAAGGTTCACACCCACAGGAAACAGTGGGTTCTCTTGCTGCTCAGTTTGTTTCTTTCGTATGTGTTTGAGAGTGACAGCATTAATGTTCAGCACGCTGTTAACAAGACCTCAACATGCACGAGCAACACATTCAAGCAGGTGCACACACATGCAAAAACATGTGTTGCAGAAATAGCAGCGGCCTACTGTTTCCAAAAGAGTCAGCAAGAACACACAAATACTTTCTGCATGTGTTGTGAAAACATCCCAAACAGACACAAATTAGCAGAGTACAGCGAGAGAAAGAGAGATGGTGCAACAGAAACTAATATCATAACTCATCTTAATGAAGTCACACCCCTACTTCATGCACACAGACACACAAATGCACTCCAACTGATCTGACACATTACATGTGCTTGCGACATTAAGCCGAGCCGCTAATTTAAGACCTCTGTGACAACTCGCTCAGCGAGAGTTGCGACATAATTAGACGGCGGAGGAGTTGGAACATTGTGAGTGGAGATGGTTATCTATGTGATGCTTAGTTTAAACGGCATCCATGTTGCTGCGTGTGCTTGTGTGTGTGTGGATAGGGAAAAAAGTGGCAGTTAGCTGTTTGGTGTGGAAGGAGGAAGAGAGGTTGGAGGAAGGAGGAAATGAAAGGTTTTTGCCATTTTTTTTCATGTGATTCATCTGCAAATCAATACACTTTTCTTAAGGTTGTTTTGAACATGAACACTTTTATCCAAAAGCAAATATTATGTGGCAAAAAAGTAACACACTTATTTTTTATTCGCACCAGGAATAAATCAACCAACCAGGTTATGTTAAGGGATCCTAAAATAAAAACACGAATGCTCCACATTCCAAATCGAGATAGCATATTTTATGACTCCATTCAACCTTGACAAGTGCACAATCGTAGAGCCTCACCCTCCTTTACCTTTCACAATAAAAGCCCTGTATATATACCTAGTGTTTACCAGAGGAAACTGAAATCCAGCCAGGTAGTTTCACAGAAAGGAAAACCAGCTTACTTTAGTTTACACCATACAACAGCTGACCTCAGGCAGACTGTGCGGTGCTGCACTAGGTCAATAGCATCCCAGTAGTTGGTCCTCTGCCTGTGCTAATCCATTCAAGCCTTTAACTGAACAAATGTTGCAACTTTTGCCATTGGCATAAATAGTTTCGATGTGAAATATTCACATGTGAATATATTGCGTTTCCATGCCGTTTATTCCTCATACCCCAAAAGCTTTACAAGAGAAAAGGTCAGGGGTGGAAGGAAAAAGGAGTAAAAATGCAAACGAAGAGAGGAACGAATGACAGCAAGCATTGGCTTGGGGCCCAGGTATCCTCTTTGGCCCCCTGCTTGGGCCGGGAGCCCCGCTCTCACCTAGGGCTCCCACAGCCCGGCTCACGATTGCGACAGTTTTGATTTACGAGATATTTAATCTTCACAGCCATCCCTCCCCTTCCATCTACTCATAGTCTGGACCCACAGTCACTGCAAACACACAGCTTCGTGGCAAGGGCCCAGCTCCCAGGCCCCAGTGCCACACACACATCTGCAGCACATATCTGCTTTCACTTAGGCCCTATACTGCACTTTGCTGTTCTTACTGTTGTTGGACGCTGGCCTGTGCTGAAGTGGGCCGGGTCACAAGGAGGGACCAATAGCTTGCAGTAGCTATTAGAGATGTTAATGTAATTCATATATGATTAGCCACTTTATCTTAATTGAGAGAGCTGTATGTGGGGGTAGGACAGAAAGAGAGGAAGTGTGGCAGGGAATCAAAGGGAGGAGGGAGGGTTGGGCTGAATGAGATGGATAGAGTGAAGAAATAGAAAAGAGACAAAGAGACAGTGTAGGACATTGCTAATGATGAGAGAGAATGAGGAAGTGAGCATTTGATGAGACTGTATTTCTATCAAACTGTTACAAAAATCTTTTTTTATTATCATTTGTGTGTGTGTGGGTGCCCTTCACAGAGGAGCTGTGATGTGGCTGACCCAAATGACTGGGATATTATTGAGAGGGCGAGAGAGGGAGACCTCTGTTGAATACTGATGAAGCTCGGCACAAAGCTGCCTCCTGGCCTCATTAACCTGCCGAAGACTGCCTTTGTTTTCCTCCGCAATGCTCCAAACACTTCCTACATCCTGTCGGAAACGGGTTTCGGAAGTCACACCGTGGACAGCGAAGAGGCAGGCTTCAAGAAACTCAGGGGTGGCGGCGAGAGCACCCGCCGGCACGGTGTGTGTCAGGAACAGAGAATGCTGGGGAGGAGGTGCTCTTGATGCGAGTGGAGTTCGTCTCTCCTCTTAGAGCTCAGAGGAAAAAAGGAAGATGTAGAAAGAGGAAATCGAGCGGAGCAGCTAGGTGCATGTTCAATCTGCGAAAAACTTTTATAAGGAGGCATTAAATGTGTTGAAAAGTGCCAGATGGAGAAAGGGGAGAAGTCAGCTCTTTTTTGTAACAAAGCAAAAAAGCAAAATACAACACAAAAACAAAACACGGATCACACTGCCTCCCATCGCACTCGCAACAACTAAAGACGAAGCAGAGGAGGTGGAGGCGAGGACAGATAGTGAGGAAGTGGAGCGAAAGGATGAGAACAAGGTAAAGCAAAAGTAGGACGAGAGGTTTGCACTCTTTCATATGCCTTGGCACAGCACGTCGTTGTTTTGTTAGCCGACGTGTGTGTGATTGTGTGTGTGCGGCGGGACGCCCGCGTGTGCGCGTTTGCATGCGTCTTTGTATGTGTGCGTTAGCAAAGGAGATTTCAATTCCATCTTTAATGGAAACAGCAAATAGGGAAACAAATAAAACGCGAAGGAGAAGAGCAAATCCTGCCGGCAGAGGCCCAGTCAGAATGGATGATGAGGCCGACATGAAGTAAACATTCTGCTGCTCACAAAGCAAGGTGGCTATGAGGATAGGGGAGGCAGAGGCAGGAGGCGCAGGGGGAAACTGAGGTGAGCAGGGAAGGAGGAGGAAGGATGGGAGTATCAAGAAACACAGAGAGGAAAAAGGCAGAGGAGGAGTGAGGAGTGGTGACGGGACAGGGGGATCAGTCATGGTGTGTCTTGGAGTCAGAGTCGTCACTTAGACTGTGGAAGGGAGCAGCCTTGTAGTCAGAAATCATCAGGAGCAGGAACAGATTAGATACAGGCTATTGGTTCTGATGAGGCCTCGTATAGATCAGTAATGGCTCAGTAGGGAGAGCCGAAAAGAGAGTGGGAGAGACAGTAAGAGCAGCTTTAACTCCTGGTAGAAAAATGCCACCAGGAGTATAGATTCCCTGTATGCATAAGTAAGTTATATTATTTTGTAAAAAGAAAAAAAAAAGATTCTAAGACTACAGAAGCCTTGTCAGGCAAGTGAGAAAATAAATTCTGGCGATCCATTTTCTAAGCTGATCTAAATTGTTTTCTCTCCTGTGTTTATCACTTAAGAACAGGTGGGAAAAAAAGGTTCTGCCAGGATAATCTTTCAAAATTCCTTTGTTTTTTAATCTGTGAAACAGGTGGAAAAATACGGAGCCCCTGAGGGGACACAAGGGAGAAAAAAAATAGATTGGTGGAAAAAAAGAAATAGGGGAGAAAATTAGATGGATGAACAAAGATGGGGAGGAAATATAAATGAGCGTAAAAAAAAAAGATGAAGACTTTTGTGTTTTCACAAAATACATGTCAATCCTCCCCCAACATGCATAATTACTTGTGTATTTTTTTTACACATGACTTTTTTCTCGTCAGATTAGCATTTCAGAACCTGCAAGTGACCTGCAGAAACTTTTTTCTCCACCTGTTTCACAGATGGGGAAAAAAAAAAGAATTTACGAAGATAATCCTGGCACAACTTTTTTCACCTAAGTTATAAAAACAGGAGAGAAACCAATTTAGTTCAGACTTAAAAAAATGGATCACCATAATTTTTTCCTTTCACTTTAAGAGCTCCCATATAAGTCCACTTCTACGTTAAAAAAAATCTGTGAAAATGATTTGAGTATTATGTGGAATACACCAGTTGAATAAGTTGAATGTGATATTATTCCACCATATGTGTGGTACTAAATAGTTCTGCCCTATCTGTTAATCCACGAGACAGCAGGATGGAAGCAGAGGGACAGTAAGGGGGGATAAAGGAAGGGAGTGGAGGGCTGGAGGTGCTGAGCGATGCCTCAGCCGGCTGCTCTGCCATGCAGGGACGTGACCACCCACCAGGCCAGTCAAGGCTGAGACCTTGCATCATGTCAGACGTGCAGATAGACACCCAGCTGAGTCATCTGGTCTTTTGGGGATGGGACAGATGGACAGATACAAACGTGCAAATGCACACATAAACACACTCATACAAGCACACCACATAGACATGTGCAGGACATGGAGCCAAGCCTCATAAAAGATTTTTAAAAAAAAATGTCTGTGTGATTGTGTGCGCCAGGGTGAGAGAGAAATGCCAGCACACGCACAGACCTGGGCACTTTTAATGAAGGTTACCCGATTCTTTGTTTTATTTAATGTCACTTTGGCGACGTATAATGTAATATGTAATGTGCTGAAATGAAATTAATATGTGAGTCTCATCTCATCTCTGCAGGTAGGTCTGATTTAACATTCCGGCAGCAGACTACAGGATGGAAATTAGTCAATCCTGGCTAACTTTTAGGTTTTAATGTTGATTAATGTGCACTGTCCTTGACAAATTCATATAAATGTGAATACAAGAAGAGACATAAACACAGCCTCACAAAACCATTCATATGCCAATCAATCAGAACAAAGTTTATAATGATAAGACAGGTGACAAACTAAAGGGAACTAGATGAGTGGATGGATTCAAACGCAAGGACAGAGGGGACCCTGAATCATTTAAAATATGAGAATGATGTCAATCACTTGTCAAAGCCTTCAAAACACATGTCAGCCCACTTAGGCAAACAGAGGAGATTATGAACTGATGTGCTCTCCATTAGCAGTGGTGTTAATCGACACCCTCAAAAATGACAACATAGGTTTGTACAGGCGGCAAAATCCAACTTGAATTTGCATTTAAGACTGTCCTCTGCCACCCTTTAGTGGGCGTGTGAAAAAATAAATATCGATACAGCAATATCATGCTAACTTGACCTCCAATAAAAAAAATTTGATATTTTAACTCTTAATTATTGATTTTTTTGTATAAAATAAAATGTTTCATGAAGTTTGTTCTGTTCAGACTGAAGGGAAAAAAAAAGAAGCAGTCTTTTTATAATGTTTTTCACGTGTCGTTTTGAAAAATGCAAACATGGGTCGTCATTGGTAGCGCATCATCCTTCATTTACACTTCATTAAATGTTTTCTTTAATTTATAGCCACACTATGACTTTATAAACACGTGTGTGTGTCAGAGGGAGTGAGACAGTGTCTGACCTGTGATCTTCTTCCTGAAGACGATAGGAAGAGGCTGTTCTTGAACTTCTAATATTCCCCAGCATGAGTTGGCTGTCAATCAACACCTGCCCGAGCCACACCGACTCTCGATTCAGCAGTCACACATCCCGCTCCTGTGGGGAAACAGGATTGAAATCTTGATGAAAACCATGATGAGAATGTTTTTCTAATATATACCGTGCCAATGACTTTCCACTGATGTCAGTGTTTTGATGCCTCAAAGTGTACCCACACAGATTTCATTATTTCACTTCAGAGAGGGGTCAAAATGTCCTTCAAAAACTTGTTCCTGATTAATATGAAGGTGAGATGATGTTATGTTTATACAACAAATTCTTAGGTCACATCTTCCTGTCTATCAAAGAGCAAATTAGTAATTTCACTCACTGCATCCCTACACAATTACCAGGATCAGCAGCACAAAGTATGACAGGCATTTTAATTTGCACTATGTAGATCATATAAAATAGTTATGGAAGTCATCTTCTCTCTCTAACTGAGAGATATTTATAGTGTTTAGAGGACATTATGGTGATGTTAACAGAAAATGTAGCCAATATTCAGTAACAAACTGTAACCTATGTGAAAGACCTCAGATGCATGTGTGTATATTTCTAGTAATCAGCGAGCATCTTAGAGCCTGTTCCATAGGGAATATATATTTGCCCAGGACAGCAATCTGTTCATGGATGAGAGAAATCTGAGCCTCTGTCTCAGCCAAATCTCCCTGGAGAGTCTCCAAGAGCTTCAGGCTCTCACCAGGCTCCACCAGTGTCTGGATGGGTGGCTTCCACTTGTACTGAACTAACATGGAGTGGCTTGCCTGTCTGCATCAGACAGCTAAGCTTTTTAAAATGTAACACAGTGACACTCTCTATTTTACTCCTCTGTGATCAGTTTAAATATTTCCAGAGAGGCGTATACAATGTTCTGTCTGAAAATACTGGCTTATGTTGGAGTATATTCAATCCAAACAAACCAGATGCCGATCTTGGAGAAAGCTAACAACAGTGTCCCTCTGAATGTCGAGTGGGGGGTACTGCAGGAATATGGGGTACTTGGACTCTTGCTACGAGACATTCAGCCAAAAATATCTAGAGTGGTCCATCTACTCAGCACAAAGTGAAGCCTGTTTGAAGGGTTGCCCCTTGGGATTTTTTTTTACAGACAAATCTTAAGGTGCAGCAAGAGGGGAGAAGACAGTCTGGCTTGGGTGACTGGTTTAAATAAAGTTATTCTACATACTCCAAGGGTTCTACCATATATATTAAAAGTGTTCCTGGAGTTTTGACCTCTTTTGCTTTTCTTCCTTTCCATGCACCTTGAGGTAGGTGAAGTTGTGCCAGAACTACTCCAGCTCTTAGGTTTGTGACCTCAGAATTGTGTCTATGATCATGGCAGATGATGTGGTTCTGTTGCCTTCATCTGACCATAAACTCCAGCACACAATGAGGTGGTTTGCAGCCAAGTGTGAAGTGGTCAGGATCTGAGTGTGAAGCGGTTGGGATCAGAATCAGCACCGCCAACTCTGAGGGTATGGTTCTGTGCCAGAAAACGGTGGATTGCTCCTGTCGGTTGGGGAGTAAGTAGTAAATGAGTTCAAATATTTCAGGATCTCGTTCACAAGTAAAAGAAAAATGGAGTGTGAGAAGGGCAGGTGCAGGTGCAGCAGTGATGCAGAAGGTATACTAGACCATTTTGGTAAAGAGAAAGCTGAGACAAAACGCATTTACAAATTCATCTATGTTCCCACCCTCAGCAGCTGTCAAAGGCTTTGGATAATGAACAAAAAAATGAGATTGTGGATCCAAGCAGCCAAATCTGTTTCTTCCAACGGTTGGCTGGGTTCAACTTTAATAACAGGATGAGGAGCTCCAACATTGCTGCTCTTTTGTATTGAAAGGGGCCAGTTGAAGTGGTTGAGGCATCTGATAAGGATGCCTGCTGGACACCTCAACTAAAAGTTTTACAGGTATGTCTAACTAACCCAACACGCACCCCAGGGGAAACCCAGAACACACTGGAGAGATTATATATCTTGCATGTCCTGAAGACAACTCAGGGTTTCTGAGGTTGAGCTGGGAAATGTTGGTTAAGGGACATCTCAAGTATTTTACTTTTTTGCTGCTGTCCAGCCATAGAAAAAGGGAAAAGAATGGGTGAAGGTATGGATGGGTGAAAAATAATGAACAGCTGCTCAGGTTCTCACCATCACGTTACAAAAAAGTGGCTCAACTGATTAAAACGTGTGTGTATGGTTTTCAACATTATAAAACTAGGTGACATGTACCACTAAATTAATGTTGCTTGTGGATTAACAACCCAATAAAACTGTTTTATGAGGTTTGGCCCTAAGTTTCAAGTAGTTAGATCAGAGATAATGTTACAGGGTTAAGTTCAACAAGGTAGGATTTTCTGTTCTGTTAGACATTACTTTTTATCCAGGTGCACTATTCTTTGCAAACTGACATGTGTGCTGTGAAAGACTGTATGAATAGGAGACTGGCACAATTTTTAAGTCCTTAACAAAAATCTAATTAAATCTCACTTCTCAAGGCATTCTACATGTGGCTTTTTCAGTATCAGAGACAGTGCGGAGCAATGTCAAACAAATTTGAACAATTACCTGTTCAAACATCAGTGTGTGCACTTGTACTTTGGGAGAAAAAAATCTACTGTGTGTGAGAGTTTGTTGATGGAAATTTAAATAATTCAAAAGGAACCAAGTACGAAAGACAACCACCTGTACTTTCCTGCAATCATGTGTAAGAGCATCGATGCCACAAATCACAACAAGGAGCAATACAATGCAAACTTCATTTGTGCAATGGAAGAAATTAGATTAGTTTTACTGATGGGGGAGTATTATCGACATGGCTGTGAAGGACAAAGTGCTGAGACAGGGTACAATGTACACAGAACGGTGTTGACGCTACAGCCATTTACATACCAATGTCTTTACCAAATCCATAAGGCAATAGTGCATACTTCCAGGGTGTATGTACAGTATAGTTTGTGTGTATGTGTCTGCGTGAGATCGGTGTCCAGCTTTATGTTTGCAGAGATTGTGTGACGAGGCCTCAGTGTATAGATTCCACTAAGGTCACAAGGACGGTGTTCTTTGCTTTAGTGCTCCCTGTTGCCTCAGTGCCTAACTCATCATTTCTTCCTTTGCTTTTCCCCTCTAACACTCACTTTCTCTCTTCTCTCAGCCTCTCAGTGCAGATACTGCATTCTTCAAAGCTCTCTAATAGTCATACACACCGTTTTGTAATGTCCCGAAACTTGAACTCTTAAGATCTAAAACAGCTCGAGACTGTCCAGGTGTGCTTAAGGGTGAATACCGGCAGAGCTCTAAGTGCTCACAAATACTCTCCTGTTCATTCTTCACGCATCTACTTCCTCATTCATGTTGACTGCTCAACTGCTTTCAATGACTAGCTCTGAATACAAACGCTGAGTGCCCTTTTATATTCAAATTTGTATCACTCTCCACCTTTTTAAATCTAAACTTGCGCTGCAGGTGTTCAACACACAGCAGGAAATACTGAATGGACGACAGTGGAACCGACATTTCTGAGTGTACTTGTACATTTTCATTTTGGCAAAACGCAACCTGTGAAATTACTTCTACCAACTCATATCTCTCAATTCAGCACAAAATAGCTTATATATTATCTCTAATACACATAGCTTGTTTGTAATGTACTATTTATGAGTGTGTGTAGCACTGTTTGTGAAATGGGGCTGAATAAGGTACTTATAATAGCCAATATATTACCTACAGTTGATGGAGGTCAGTCCCCGAGGCTTCATAAGACTCCTCTCTAAGTTCACAAACATTGCATTATTATCTATACTGAACCATCATTTTCAAGTTTGAACTAAACATATTTAACAGCATTTAATTTTGATTTCTAATCATGAAGGTAAAGAAATATCTCTTAGGCCTACATTATGAAGTTTGAAGGGCATAGACGAACAGTTTTTAATGTCAATGTCTAAAAAAAACAGAAGAGGTGAAAAAAAAAGTGTTCTTCATCGTTCGCCTTATATTCGCACTGCTGTTCCGGCTGCTCGGATAGAGAGCCAAAATAACAATAAAATGTGCAGCTCTGAATATCACAGCTGTGTACTTCAATGGAGATCTGGCACTGCGAGCAATATTCATGAAAAAAAGCTGATCAATGTGTTCTGAAACAGGAAACAACTAAAAAAACTAACTGATTGGGACAGCGATCAACCAGCATGGTAAAACAACACACAATTACCTTGATCGCTTAGCAAATTAACTGTTTGGGAGCTTTCTCTGTCTTCCATCTCTTCCCATCAGAAAGTACTCAACTGTAAGAAATACACTGATTATGGCTAAGTACCTTTTTCAACCCCCACTTAAAACTATCCACCTTTCACAGTAATTTCAGTCATCATTTTGCATGCAGCACACCACCACTGGGGTTTACACCACACACTAAAGTTGCAAAGCTGCTTTTTATTACTGTAATTAAGTAAACATATTTTCAAAGAGACCTAAAGGTCAACCCGGAGCACATCGAAACTGAATATAAAACAAGCATCCTTTGATTTCTTTTTTTCCCCTTCATTTTTAATCTCAAGCAGTGTCCCATTTGAGGGGTGAGGCGTTCAGAAGCGGCCCACAATGCTGTGCCCTTCAGAGGACCTGAAACCCAACTGAGCATGATTGTCCTCCCTAAATTAGACCATCTACCCTCAGAGAGACCCAAATTAACTCTGCACTCATTTTTAACTTGCTAGGACCGAAGTTTACCCCATAAAGTTTAAGCACAGTTGTAAAGTGAAACAAGCTTCTTGATAAGTTCGTTGACAGTATGAGCTGGGATATCGTACACATGATGGAAATTTGGCAAATACTGTGCCGTTTTAATAATTAATCTAACCCGTACACTCTTGCATCATTTACACCCTGAAGCTGTTTGTTTTTTTATATAGACTTATAACATGTGATATACTAATTAATGATCATCTGGGCAAATATACACAGAAATTTGATACTGCAAGTTCAAAATGGATGGTGTAAGTAAAATTGACCAGGCTGCTACAAAACACTGAAAATATCCTCAAAATTCAAGCAAGAGCAGTCTGCAGTTCTTGGCTATATTTGGAGACTCGAAGAGGGACAGACCTTGTTGGCCTTTCATGATATATTTAGTTTAGATGTGTGAGCTCTGGAGGATGCAGTGCCAATCAGAGGTTCAGGAGGAGACCAACTCCTCTGCCTTTCTCTCTTTTATCCTCAGCAGGGACTGGGAAGCAACAAATGGCGCAGTGCTGCCACATCAACTCCATCTTATCTTTTGGACCTCTGATGACTTTGTGTTTGTGATAGCATCCATCTCAGTCACGGGTAACTTCTCACCCCACCTTCACACTGAACAAATGCTTTCATCCGAAGACTACAGAAGCATTTATACACCACTTCTGTTCAACCTACAGCCTTCAAAGTCCCCCTCCGCTCAAAAAGTGTTTTTCTAATATTTAAGTCCTCTAAGAGGACTGACCTTGACTATACTGACTTGTATCTGTGTAAAGTTTGTCACTAGAGAGGCGTTTTATTATTCCTCTACTGAGAGGAGATGTGTCTGTGCACGTCGCTGCAACATTAGATTTAAATGTATCCTGTGCAAGATATAAATACAGAAAGCATCTCTGTTTAAT
>JAOWBC010000935.1:4313088-4332280 GCA_028566105.1 Hypoplectrus providencianus | reverse complement strand
CACACACAGAAGAGTGTTTGCAGGCAGCAGGGCAAGAAGGAACTTTAGAGCAAAACCAACACTGCTGAGCACACTGTTTGGAAACGGTTCTGCTGGTGAGCCTCTTGGTGGTCCTCAAGCTCCAGCTCCTCTGGAAGAACAGCAGGAAGAGAAAACCCTGATGCAGAGCAATAAAACCAATGTGCATCACGTGTAAACAACGTGCGCCGCTTCAGACAATATCTTAATAATGCAGAGCTGGAACAAATGTAGTAATCGCTCTCTTGCAAAAGGTTATGTGTTTGCCGTTGCTTCTCACAACAAATACTGAAGGAAAGCAAGGTAAGCAGGATCGCACAAATAGCCACACAGGTGAAGAATAAGCTGCTCTGCTGGAATATTTAATAAACTACAGTTTTGAAAAGGATAGATATACATCTTAATTCACTGTAATGTGCTTTTTAACTTGTCAGTGGTCCCCAATGTACTGTGATACCATTTTTCCCCATAAATTATACATACAGACCTCACATTAACATTGTCTGAACTCCGCTCATGATCCATGCACGACTGGATCAAAAGCATTTTACAACACAATTGATTGGTCAGTAGGATGTGGTGGCTTTACAGACCTTGAATAAGTTACCACTGTAATCTTCCCTATAGGTGAACCAGAGTTCAGGGCTGATCCAGCACCCAGTCCCACACACTGCTGCTGCTTTCTCAGGGAAAATCTAGTTCCCCGAAGTAAAGTTCATGAATGATGGTGTCCAACTTATTTTCTAGCCAGGGGTCAGATTAAGGGTCTGAGATGGTGTTAAACAGCTGAACCGGCTTTTAGCCAGGAGGGAGGTCTGGACTTACGGACTTAGACTAACACACACACACACACTTCCACTGATTTTATCTATAACACACAACCACTTGCCCCATGACATTAATATTAACCATGGGATCAATGCATTAAGTCTGAGTCAGGAATACTCAAAGTCAAATCTAAACTACGGATCATTTCACTGAAAAATACTACTGATATTTGTGACATTAGGATGGTTCTTTTGCAAAACAATGCTGTTGTGCCAGGGCACATGTATACTATAGTAAGTGAAGAATAAAAGGATCTAATCTGAGACACTATGGCTTGTTGAAGTAGGATTATATGTGGTATTTATCCATAGTGAGTGAGTAAGCCAGAGGTGTCCAAACTTCTTTTCCTGAGGGCCACATACAGAAAAGTATCTGAAGGACTGGGCGACTCAGTTGATGTGAGGTATCCTGCCTCACTTCTAATGCACTAATACTGATAATGAAACAAATGCAGCCTAATTATGTTTCATAATTAACATGTTTGAAGAAAAAAAAAGCCAACATCAAAGCTCTCCATTAGTAGATTTACATTTTATTTTTTACAAAAAGGTTATCCATGTTGGCCAAAACATTAAACTTCTGTTCATTCAGCTTATTTGATTAAATTTGAAAGAAAAGAAGAATATAATAGTATTAGCACAATACACAGTAGAAGAAGAGCACTGTAAGAAGTCAGACCCATGAGGCTCTGCACTCCTAGATCTTACATTACAGAAACAGATCCATTTCAGAGACATTAGTAGATTCTTCCTTGACCATGTTACAACCCCAGTTTCATAACAATGAGGCCAGTACTTCCTCTGTAATCCTGCTTACAATGACTTACATATATACAGCAAAGGCCATTCCAAAAACACAGAAACTGGCCGAACTGCAAACTGTAACAGTTAATCACTAATATTAGGTGTGGGCCATGAGCCATTATATTTTAGATTTTGACATGGCGGACCACAGTTGGCCCCTGGGCTATAGTTTGGACACCTCTGGAGTAAGCTTATATAACACATTTTGCTTTTACATTTTTTGCTACTATGCTTGTGCTCCTTCTCCAAACTGGGCACCATGTAAACCTCCATGAAGGTTAAACACTGACGATGGACAAGTATCTCCTCCAGCCGAAAAAGAATCCAAACTATCTTTCTACGTCTGTTGAGAATTGGGAGCGCCTTTTGTTCATGACATATTCTTGATTATAATGATTCCACTCAAAACTTGTGGAAAAGTGGGCTAGCTCGCTAGATAGCACCAAGGCTCCAAGAATCCTGAACGCAACTGGTTCAAGAACAACTACTTTAGTGGGAAAGGGGGCATGAAAGATTGTGTGGACTATAGGAGGATGATGAGAGGACAGATTTCTGGAGAGCACAAAGAATTCCACCAAGTCTGACAGCATTGACCGCCTCCCCAAAGGTCTCATTCTTATTCCAACATCCCTTCTTCTCCATTTCCCAGTCCCTCATTCCTTTTCTCTCTGCCTCTCCCCGCAGTTCTGCAGATCAGAGGGGAGCTCATTACATAGGGATATCATGACTCTAACATCTCCAATACAACAAGAGCACCTCATATCCTCTGTCTCCCTCTCTGGTTTGAATTACTGCACACAGGCCTTATCCAGACAGCATCAGGCAAACATACATTCAACACTTTCCTTTTCAAATTGTGGGAGCAGTGAGCACGTTCCCACCGAGATTCAACACGCTGCTGTCTTTCTGCCTAACTCTTCCTGTACAAACCTGTCTCCATAGAGCGCGCATCACCCACCTCTCTCTCTCTCTCTCTCTTACTTGCTGTCTGCACTGCTGGACCTAATTCCTAAGGAGAGTAATTTTGCTCTCACTCAAAATTCCAGATCCAAGCGCCAATCTCCGGATTTTATGGCTTTCATGGGGATAAGGCACAGCGTGCAAAATAAGCCCCTGCGAGGAATTTTGTTGGTTGAGGAAGGAGGGTGACTGTTCTGAGCCAGTTTAGATCTCTTTTGCAGATTCCCTCCGTCTCTCTCACGCTCTCTGTCTGTGTACCTAGAAACGCTGAGACACACTGCCAGGCTTTTGACTTTGGGCTCCACAGATCTTGACATTGGCTTGATGTCGGCCTGATCTTAAATCCTCAGGGAGGAGTGCAGTGGCAATCCCTGCCAATGAGCATTAAGTTTTCATTAGGCATGCTCAACCTGCCACGGCTCCAGCTGCCCCCTGGCAACTCATCCCAAGGCTTTTATTATTGTTTTTGAACTGTAGGCCAACAGCAAACCATGTACGGAGGCTCTACAGTGTGTGTGTGTGTGTGTGTGCATGCGTGGACTCTATCTATATGTGTTTACGTGTCCGTCATATCCAATAAATTTCTATTCTAACAGCTAATGCCGATTCCTCCCAGATGAACCGTTTAATAAGTGAGGATGAAAAGACAAACATATTCTCTCGCTTGCACTCAAGCACACATGCTTGAACCGACACATGCATACACTGCACTCACACTTCTCCCTGTGGTCATTACGGAGCGCTGTGCGGAAAGTCAGCACCGCATCTATCTTTCTATTTTATGACCTTTGCGGGGTCTGACATCAGAATCCCCCCCTAACAGCCGATGCAGAACAGGCTGGACTGCAGCCAGGCGGCCTCCGCTGCTGCTCTGCTGCATTCATTTTAAATACAGGCCGCCAAAATGCAGATGACAGAATGATGACAGCTAAGCAGCCAGAAAAACACAAGGGAGTGTGGGTGAGTGAGTGACTGGATGGAGGAGGTAATTAGAAAAGAGGAGATGGAGAAGAGACCACAATAAGAATGTAAATACAGGTGGGGAAGACAGAAATATTATGTGGTACAGAGTAATTGAGGCAAAGGGGAAGAACAACTCTATTTGAACTCTTTCTGCTAGAGCTACTCCGTCCCCAGCTGTGCTCAGAGAGCAGCAAGGTCAGCAAGGTTATGCTTTGCTTGATAAATCCATAACCCACATACAGCTCAATGCATCATCACTTGACCTAAATTTATCTGCTCTCTCATATCTTCAGCTGTACAATCTGCTGGGACTGTATCTGCAGTCGATACGGGCCCCTTCTACAGTACCTGCACACCCAAGATGACAACTAAGATGATAAATGCTTAATTTAATGTGCTTAATGCGCAATTCAGCGTGATCTACATCAAGTGATCTTTCCTTTGTAAAACACTTGGCTCCCATTTTATAACGCCATTGTTTTTGTTTAGCACATTGAAACCAATATCCTTCATTAGGCGCACGTCTTCGCAATAAGCTAGACTTAATCAAGTTGTCCAAATCGTTTATTGAACACAGGCGCAAACAGGCGCAAACAGGCGCCGCCTCGCGCAGCTTTGTTTTGTTATCCTTAAGAGGACAATCAGCCCTTAGACTCCATCCAAACCTTTTTTTTTTTATTGTGAGTATGAAAGAATTCTTATTGGAACATATTTGTATCAGTGGAAGGTTAACTCCAACCACTTTTTTTCAGTGAAGACCTTCATGTTCACAAAGCTCCCCACACGTTGCCCTGAAAGCCCTTGAATACTCCAGTTCTCCCCTGACGCAAGAACAAACAGAACTTTTGACTACTGAAACACATCCATTGCCGCACCGAGGATGTAGGCGCTTTGTTGAACTTAAAGGCGATATTTGCCCTTAATATAAATTCCAAGAGACGCTTAAAAACAATAGTTAAAGCTGTGACGGCGGTGAATTTCTTTATACATGTCTCCTTTCTTGTGAAAAACCTTTTGTAAATGTGCTAGGGTTAGTCACAGATGCAGGAAGGATAGACGATATTCTAATATCCTGTATTATATTCAGGTCTCTTCTTTTATTGGCCGGTGATTAGCTTTGTTTCCATTAAAGTCAAATGGAAGTTTGAAGCAAAATTTTGAAATGTGGCATTAAAGAACATGAAGGCTTGTTTCCATCTTCTGGTTCAGACCCACTGAACAAAGCTGCATAAACACACTTTGGTCAGACGACTGTGATGTAATCCTGTAGGCTAATTTGTCAGTAGAAGTAAAGAGAAAATAACAACAAAAAAGAGGTTGCTCATCAGGCAGCTTTGGCCAGAGAATAGATAGAAGTTGAGGAATTGGATTCAATTGAGCATCTTATAATTGCTCCTTCTTTTCTGCAAGAAAACAGCGGATCAGTAATGTGATTTAAATGTTTGTTACATCTGAATTTGTCTGGGAAAAACATCTACTGTTTAGTGCACCAACTATTTTTCGAAAAAAGACAAAAAACACCTCAAGCACGCACAAACATTTGAATCCCGATTTCCAAAAGTTAAATCACATTTTGATGTTTCCGCCGAGCATTTCTCATGTAAATCTTCAAACTGTGCACAGAATTTTGTTGATGGAAATACAGCTATTGTTTACGGTCTGATTAGCAACTACAGACGTAAAAATGTCTCATCTGGATGGTTTCGAGGAAAATAAATTACAAGAAAGCCAATCATCATCAGAAGAAAGCCGATACGCTGCTATAACAAGAAACGTACGAGCTAGAAACAAAGATGCTTCCAATACCAAACCCTTTATCCATTGCCTACAGATTCGGATTTCATATGTAGAGATTAGACGACCACTGGAGTTTGGTGAGTCTCACTCAGAAAATGCATCTGCTCACACACACAGGTCAAGCAAATATTAGTTTCTTTCCTTTGGTCACTGAGTGAGTATGATTGGAAAAGGCAAGATCCTCTCATAACTAAAACTGCTGAGACATCAAGTGTGTCTGCAAAACTGCAACGTTAGGTGTTGCACTGCCAGCTGAGAGACGAGAACATGTTTAATGGGAAGTGTTTGACAGAACCGGGCATTCTGACAAAATGATCCTTTTTTTTTTCCCTCTTACATGTACAAATCATTCGAAATATGCCTCAAAGGGGATTGCTGTTTCATTTACGAAGAAATATCAGGCAAAAGTCTGCAGGCATTAGCTGTGTTTGTGCATCCACTTGACCTTAGCCTGGGGATCTTCTTGGGTTATGAACATTCACGGCATGCATGGATAGCTAGATTTGTGCTGGCTCACTCACGGAGACACACACATACTGAAATGCTCTTTCGCTCGCTACATGGAGGTCTAATTTCCAGACGAGTGTGTGTGGAGCTTAGAGGAGTCCCAGCTCTGTATACATATGAGGTCTCAGCTGTCACTTGCATTGTGGCTGTCTGACAACACTATTACCTTTGCATGATGAGGGTGTTAGTGAATGTGTAGGTGAAGTTTGCTTTTTTTCCCCGTGTTTACTCAAGGCTTGTCATCCGCTCTCTGCTCTCCCATACTGCTTGTTTTGTTCAAATCCCCTGTTTACAAATTGTTTGTGATTACAGCAGGGACGGTAGGACGGCTGATGTATCAGCATGCATGCAGCGTCCTCTCCGACAACTCCACAAGGAGTCGACAGAGTCAGAAATTTCTTCTTCATGAAACATTACGACTGCTAGAGCTCAGTAGAAGTTACCACAGCAGAAACTGTGAACACATTATAAACATTAAATTTATAATGTCTGCTGAAATATTCCTCTAAACTGCATACTTAACTGCTGCAAAAAATATGTAGAATATGGTTATTTTACGTTTGTTATCAATGTTTATTTCTTCTTTATTTTCTGTAATTTGTATTTTATTTTATTTTTTTAAATCATTATTTCTTCCTTTAAATTTACATTTTCTAAAATTTTTGTCCACAAATCAAATTACTCCTCAATATAAATAATAAAAATAATATTTAAAAACAAACTTAAAAAATATTGACATACAAATTAGGGATTTGTGAGTCGAATTATGCATGCGCAATATTGATAATATGCCGAAATTTTCCAACAAAATGTGGCTGGTTTCTGAGGCCTATTTATGTACATATTTGCAGAGAACATCAAGTCAATCCCTTAGTTGTGTAATATTGCATGTAAAACCTCAACAATGCAATATGCCATTACGTTGTTTTCATGTTTATTTATCATTTATTGCACACGCAGCATATGTCTATATGATACGAGTTGTGGGTGGGATGAATGCCATGCAATTCTACTGTGCACTGCCTGTGGGACGAAACCTGATATGCACAGTTGTGACGAATACACACATTTAGAAAACCAGCAGATGAATTGTGGGGAACATTTTACGTCAGAAGGCGACAGCACACAACTAAAAGCAGAAACCGCTCAGCTTTAACAGGGTTCTAGGAATTATTATTCACAGAAGACAAGCATGATTGGATTTATTAGTTTCTGATTCACCACACATGAAGGTTAATGCATGTGAATCTATTCATGGGGCCTATTTTATTTAGAAGATAATGTGAAAGCAAAAGTGGCCTACTTTTCAGTAAACCTATCATACATCTACGTGCCTTGATGTTATAATTTATAATAGCTGCCTATCCAATGATTTTTAGCTCAATCACCATCGTTAATATATGAGAAATTATCTCATTGTCTTTGGACATGTTCAAGGACACTTGGCTGACGTATTCTTATCATTCTTGAGTCTTAAACCCTACAAAACATCAAAACATTTAAGACTATGAGAATCAAAAGAGTGATATTCCAGCATTGATGCTACTGAAGCTCCTATGACAGAATGTTTATGTTCAGTCTGTGTGTATATATATAAGAGCTCACCAGCAGCACTGCACTCCCTGAGGGTGTTCTCTGCTGGATGTCTCAGCCATGAAGTGAATCTGGAAGACAAGCAAAAGGACAAAGGTGTAAGTCAAAGAAGGAGGGATTCAGTTCAGAACATAAACAGTAACTGTTCCAGCTCTACAAACAAAGCATGTTCACAGTATAATACTTTTATCGACCTGTTGTCTATTACAGTAAAGTAAACATGAAGAAGCCACAAAATGAAAAGCATGTGCTCCAGGACAATGCTTTTTTTTCTCAGCAGATCACAATGGTTGCATATTGAGAGCAGTTTATCTTTTTAGGAGAGCACACGAGAGCTCTGGTTTGTAGCAAACACCTGATTGTGCCTGACCCAGTGCCAAGGGTACAGGCCTGACTGGACTCCATCTCAGTTAAAGCCTGGGGCTTGATCTAGTTTGGATTCTTCTTAATTTGTTTTTCCCTAAATAGAAGCAGACCAAGTAACGGCTTGAAATAACATTGTCGATCTGCCTTCCTAGTCTTACCAGCACTTTGTGTATCATTCAGAAGCATTGCTGTTGGTTAAACTGAGCTAAAAGCAGAATAAGTGAAGGACAAACCAGGATCAGGAGCTGCAACCTCCAGACCAGAAGAGTGAAGACAATGCGGAAGATTCTTAAAACTACATGCTTTTTAGCATAGGCGACTCCACTGTTTGCAGAAAGAAGTCTAATTGTATTGAAGTCTATGAAATAATTACCCTATTTATCAGTTGTTTATTTCTTTATAAAACATTTTACTAAAGCATTATGGTCTCATTGGTTGGTTTCATCAAAGCACTTGGTCATTTTTTTATATCATGGCCTCATAAAGTGTAAAATAGACAGATAAGCAAGTTGACAATAAGACATGAGAGCAGCTGAGTGGTCAGACACTGGCCTCGAATGGTTCGTCAGGATGACCCATGAGTCAAGGACTAAGTCTAACCTTAATCATTCAAGGCAAATAATTACCCTCCCCTTTTCACGTCAGTGCCTAACCTTACACATATCATGACGAACCCTAACCCTTCATACCAAGGCCTTACTCTTGGCATTGTAGGTCAATGGCTAACCCTCAACATTCAAGGGCTAGCCCTAATAATCTCTTAACAGTTTTGCATATGTAGGGCAACTGCTCCATGTAGAAGTACCTCCTCCTGATGTACATATAAAGGGCTCATTCCAAGCTCTTAGTTGCAATTGATTATACAGTAAGGAGTAGAGGTGTGTATCACGATACTTTGACCTCCAAAAAAAATAAATAAAAAAATAAAAAAATTGATATTTCAACACTTAATTATCGATTCTTTTGTAAAAATAAAAAAACATTTTAGCTGAGATGGAAGTAAAATACATCTTTTTGTTGCTGTTTTCAATTATATAAGTCAATTATATAATATGTATGCACAGGAGCTTTTATGTTTCATGAAGTTAATTCTGTTCAGACTGAAGAAAAAAACAAAAGAATTCTAAGTATACAAATAATTAAAATGGGAAAGTCTTTTTCAATCAAAATGTTTGGACTCAATTATTACTTTCAATTTTGAGTAATATTGTGATGATTACATCAGGATATATTAATATATCGCAATAATATCATATCGTGACCCTTGTATCTTGATACATATCGTATCGTGACGCTCTTACCAGTACTCACCCCTAGTAAGGAGTACATTATTAATTATAATCCATTTCTGCCAAAAGACCCCCCTGCGTCTTATCAGGCAATGGCTGTGAGCACCTGGTTTACTTATTTACTGCCATTCCCCTTTTTGCTATTACATTGTCGTCAGATACCATTTGATCCTGAAGGTGTAATGAAATCAAATTAAAGGGATGCCAATTTATTTAATTAGATTACACATTCACTTGTGAAGACACTAATGTCTAAATCAATGCTTGAAACACTACTTACTTTGTGTGGTATCATGACCTTCGGGATAAAAAAAAAAAAAAGTCTGAACCATCTGTGAGAGGATCCATACCTGGGGCTTTATTTCTTAATCATGAGAGGGCAGTTTCATGAGCAGGGAGCAAAAAAAAAAAAATTATAGTATATTCAAAATTCACAGTCCAACACAGCAGCATACATTTATCATCTATTTCATTGTTCACAGGAGACTGTTGCTCGTTTTGTATTGAGCTCCTGTCTCATATTTCAACCTTAATAGAAAAGCCTCTTATTCCAAAGAGAAAATGAGTAAAATGAAGGGCAACAGAATCATATCTGTGGACAATTAAAGCCCCCCCACTGTTGTTCATTTTTCTTCTTTGTGTATCCGGATGGAGATAATCATTTTAAACAGAGTATAAGCTCTCACTGTTGTACTCATGTACTTTGTGTGTGTGTGTGTGTGTGTGTTACCAGAGGCAACAGCTGTGTTTAATAGTGACCAAGCCGCCAAGGCCACAGCTGGACTGAAGCCACAGATACGGAATTCTGCTGGTGGGGGATCAAGCAGAGGTTTGGTCTGGCCTGGGTGAGTCTGGTTCATTCTGGGCAAGCTCAAGATTTCAAACCCAGGACAGCTCCGCGATGGCCTGAGCTTGAGTTGGCCTTACATGGCCTCTATTGGCTCAGGAAGAGCGGTCCATTCATGCATTTCTTTTAATGAAGAATGACTTAACAGTAACCATGTTCAAAGACTATGTGTGGGTAAAACCATTTTCTCCCTGACTGTGTTCCCAAGGATGGACATGTGACTTTAATGCTCTTTTCAAGTTTAAGGCTTGTGTTGAAGAACTTTTTTCTGCTGGCGTGGAAAGACTTCATCTTGATTGTATTAAACTGACCTATCTCCCACTGTTTGTTCGCCGTTTCAGCAGTTTACAAGCCACAGACTGTATTATTCTTATTCTTATGTCGTGCAAAAATCAGACAAAGAGGAAAGAAGGAAGAGAGGGAAGGGTGAGAAACAGAGTGCATGTGCATCCACAACTTTTCGGCTTTGGGCAGGGGTCCATCGTACGTTTCTAGTTTTGGTTGAAGTGCAGGTCGCAGCACTACAGTTTTTTTTGTTTTTGGTCTGTTTTAAATCTTGTTTTTTTGTGGTTCATTTGTATATGGAATTAAAGTTTTCCATTGAAAATTAGATTTTGAGATGGCTCATCGAACCAGTACCAAAGAAACACTTTTTGTTTGAGTTTCTAACAAAGGCTTGTGTGAATAGTGTTTATAATCTTAATTCCTGGGTTAAAGTGCTGAGTTTTGTATCGTTTTAAATTATTTTGTAGCAGACAAAGTTAAAATATGCATGACTGCTCTATCTTGGGCATTGCAGACTTTGTTAGGGAAGATAATGTGTTGACCTCTGGATAAGACCAAGACTCTTAAAGAGGAAACCTGTTGATATGAATAGACTGTCACCATAAAAACCAAACAACATTTAAATGCAGCGTGCATATTAGCCTGAACTGAATATAAAAGAGCACAACATGGCAGCTAAACTGTTGGCAATTGTGGAGCTGAGCAAGACAGAATATTTTTAAACCATATTCTAATTATTTTTACGAGCCGTGGCCTTTGGCAAATATGTAATGTTACAGTAAATGGATTTGCATATGACCATAGTCTGTAATCTCCTAATCATCTTTTTTACTCTAAATGGAAGCAAATTTCATAAAATGAGCCTCATGCTGTATTAATAAGACATGTATCTAGGGAACAACACTGCAGTCTCATTAAGAAAATATGAATTGAGGTCATAAATTAAGTGAGAATAAATTAATTCACTTGTAGACTTTTTATCTAATCAGACTTCTTTTTGCAACCAATGGAGTCGCCCCCTGTTGGGTAGATAAAAAAATGCAGGCTTATGTGATTTTTGCAGTGGCTTCACTTTTGAGCCAAGGAGGCTCCATCCAGTTATTTTCTACAGTCGATGCACTGATGAATAAAATGCCTTAAATTACAGGTTGTCAAAGTTAATCTGGCATTCTGCTTCTAGCTGTTTTAACTTTTCACTGAGTCTGAGTTCATATACTGCATTTGAAATTTCATCTGCGATTCATCGTTTTTTTTTTTTTTTTTACTTTAAAGTACCGTACATGGTCTTGATTTTATTTGAAGTCGGAATGAGTGAGGATGTTATTACTATTGTATGTTATTGTATGTTGTTCACATAATTAAAACGTGATCATAATTGTACCACATCACTTGTACTATTAACCACGACAGTAAATCAAGCATATAAAACTGCAGTTCCGCTGTGAATTTGGTTCACTCTCCTTTGAACCAGAGACAGACAGAATTTAAAAGGGAGTTTAGCTTAACTTCTCTCTATGAATGAAGAAAGAATGTGAATGTGAACAGATTACTCACCCATTCCCATTTGCCTTCTGTCATACATTTACTTCCGACATGTGGCTAATACAAATGTAGCTGATGTACTTCTGCTTGCTCTTGGCAGGCTAAGAAACCATCTGTCTGTCCTTTCTGATACTTTCTGTGACAGTTTAATTTGTTTTTTTACTATAGCCAATCACATACAGATATTGTCACTGATTATGGTACCTTTAGGATTTCTGCTGTCAGAAAACTACACCAGTTCCAAAAAAGAGACGGAATTAATGGTCTCTGAATGATACAGTCTCAGTCAATTGCCTTTGGGTGATTCGCAGTCTCCAGCAGGCTTGAACTCTGTACCCGAGGACACAAACAGAGGCCCGAGCACAGGATTATTAGAGATACGAGTTGCTGTGTAGTCTCATGACTCTCTCTAAGCGATGATGGAGGTATAGAGTTGTATTAACAGTACTGAACGCTTCCTACTTCTCTTCTGCAATGAAAGTACGATTCGAAAGCACAAGAATGAGTGGATGAGAGAGGGCTGGGGTTGAAAATACATCGAGAAAAGGAGCGAGACAATGGAAAAAGAGTTTTTACTCAGGAGAGTGGTGTTTATATCTATGTGTGAATACATAAAGTTGGTTGAGCGTGAGAAAGAAGCTCGTAGTGAATGCAGCACACACTGGGAAGCTGAGACAGACCTCGGGGCTCTCAGAAAGCTCAGAAATCAACGGAGGGTGGATAATCTACACACCAAGACTATTGTGGGAAAAGTGCCTTTGCTCTCTGTGTATTGAAGTGATAGAATGGGCAGTTCTCTATGGTCCATTTACGGGAAGAAAATGGACTTTGTAGAGAGACAATAGGCGTAGTACAATTTATCCAGGTAACTGTAAATACGATACGGGGAGAGGGAGGGTGTGAGCAAGTGGAAGAGCATCTACAGGCTATTTGCTAATGCACAAAATATATATGTATATCAGCTATATAAGGAAAGGGATTAAATAGATCAAAAGTACACATCTAAAACAGAAATGCACACACACACATGCATAGAAGCGGAAGGGGTGTATTGATTTGACTAATTTCAATGTGCTGAGTCGCTATGAAACACCTGCCCCAGACACAAGCGCAGCTGTTTGTCTTGGCAACAACATCACAACCCTGTAACCCCGCGTGACCCTAATCCATCATCCACATTGTACACACACGCACACACACATACCTTTGACACGCTGCCGGCGGACCCCTTTTCCCAAGACCTTTAGTGATGTGTCAGATGTGAGGGGGAGGGGCCAGTGTGAGCACGAGTCCCTGCAGGGTCAGGTCGTCACCTTCATGACTCTGCTCTGTAAATGCACGCAGATTTAGTCATACGCAGAATACACATGCATACATACACACATCCTGTATGTGTAGAGACACAGTAAGGGCCACACGTGAATATATACACATACATAAAAACATGTCGAGTCCTCACACATGCATGGCACAGGCGACTCATCCATCTTTGATAAGAAGTCAAATGTCCTGCTGTCATGGCAGCTCTGAATGACAATGAAGGGGCGTTTCTCCATGTCGCGCCCCCCTGGGAGAGCAAAGGCCCCAACACAGATAAATTACTTGCGCACACACACACATACACACACCAAGTGTAGCATTGCAGGCTCATTTATCCGGAAGACACATACTAACTATGCATTTAATGTCAAATTTATGGGCACACGCATCCATGTGGACAGGCTGTCTAGACGCGAGACTAATTTGATGCACTTTGGTTTCAAGCAATGGACAGCAGCCATTAGTCCATAAGGAGGAGTTTTAGACTGGAACAACTTGAGGGTCGTGTGCTCGTGTGCTGCATAAAAGTGTGTGCTATTCACTGCTTGTAGTATTTATATTTGTAGCTTATTAAATATGTTATTTTTGCTATTTGTCAATTATTGATTACTCTTCTTGTACGGCGTACACTTGTACTTTGTAACCTCCGCCAGTGAGATAACGTTTTTGGCTCAGTTAGTTGGTTTGTTTGCCTGTTTGTCAGCAGGATTATGGAAAAATGTCTGGCCTGATTTTGAAACTTGGTGGAAGGAGCCAAGAAGGAAGTCTATAAATTTTGGAGCAGATCCGAATCACAGGACGGATACACAAACTATTTTTTCCAAATTCATGCTGCATTCATAAAGTGTATGAAAAATCTGAAAAACAAGTTCTCAACTGAAAACACTCCTGTGATTTGCCCCTAAATTATAACAACACAGAAAAGTAAAAAAAAAAAAAAAAAGAAAGGTACAGATTTCATGGCTCATCTGATCTGACTCCTTAACTTTTATAAGAGCTGTGATTAATAAAATACAAATAACCCTCCTTGAACACTCCATATTGTATCTCATGAACACAGAAGTCGGAGGTGCTCTCCCAGTGCCATTCAAGTTTGTTTTTTTTCTTGTATCAACTTTTTGAGACAATGCTGTTAGCTTTTAAAACAGGTTTGCTATGTTTTTAGTCCTCTTCATCAATTTTTATCCCATTTTGACATGTTGACTAGTTAAGATACCGCCGCATTCATGCCAAATGGCTGACTATCTATGAAAACAATTAGTTTAAACAAAGAAACTGTCTGTGACCAATTTATCTCCAAACAATGATGCTTTATGCGATCAAAATGATAATGGACACTGATGTGGCCAGATACTGATGGGTGTGATGTTTCGCATACGTTTGCATGTGTGAAAGAGAAGAAAGCTGATTCTTGTCCTGTCTGACAACTGCTACAGCAACCCATTATTATTTGAAAAAAAATGACAAAAACATGACAAAACACCCTTGTGTGTGTGTGTGTGTGTGTGTGTGTGTGTGCGTTTGTGTGAACTAGCATAACGGAGGAGATATTTTATCCTGGCTCACAGGGCAAGGCACTGACTCAGAGGGAAGAACAAGATGGATTCTCAGCCACACAGCATTTATCTCTATTACTTCCAGCAACACAAGGCATCTAAATTCTACTGATGACAGCCCAGGGATTTTATACCAGTTATCAGCATGATCCTCTCATATCAAACGTTTAACACCCTCCTTGCTCAAAGTTGGTTATTTTTTCAACAGAATAAAGTGAAAGGAGAGGATGATCTTCCAAACTGCTCTTTAGAAATTGCAGACGAGACCTTATTTACTCCTAAATTTGGCAGTGATGTGTGTTCAAGTCTCTTGACATCCCTCCCGCTTGTGCTTGGCATTCACAATGACCAAACACCTGAATGCCTCAAACTGAACACCTTAAAAATCAAGCACAAACATAACAAGGCAGTGGCTTTGAACTAGGCCCAGGTAAATCCCACTGAAGCCGCTCTCTCCTGTTTTATCTACCAATGTGACCTTTTGAAGGACTCCAACTATACTTGTTTAGAAAAAGTGTTAGATCATGCAGATTACTTCTAAACTTACCCACAAGTATGCTCACTCTTATGTAAAATAACACAAACACTGATACAACACAATAACAGTTGCAGAGTTAGTGTCTGACATACACATATTCACATTCATCTATGTGCAACTCATAGCAGCAAGGTTATTGCCCATTAGGTTTTATTTTGGGTAATTACACATTGCCCTTGGCCTACTAAAAGCTCATCATCTGGTTTAACATTTATGATGGGCCCCAGTAGGTGCTTGGTTATGTGTTTCACATTCTTCCTGAGTTATTAAAAAGTCATGCTTAATCAGGCAAAGTGAGTCTACGCCCACTTTAACTCTTCTATGTGAAGTAATCTATAGCTAATAATCACTTTGTATAGCAAATGTGTGAATGGATTGGACACCTTCCCTGACTTTCTCAGTTGGCTATAACCAGTGATGGAATGTAACTAAATAAAGTTAGTCAAGTACTGGACTAAAATTCTTGGGTTTTTCTATTTCATTTAAATGATATATTCCTACTGCACTGTACATTTTAGGGTCAAATATGTACTTTTCACTCATGACTCACTTCTCACTGCATTAAACTGCCAGCTTTGGTTACTTTTTAGGTCAAGATAATAAATCAAACAAAAAAATGCTTCTTCCACAAATACATCAATACAAATAATAAAATGGAAAACATACAAATGCTTTTAATTTTGATGCTTTAAGTACATTTTGATGCTGGTACTTTTGTATGTTTTAGATGCAGGGCTTTTTGGGGGCTGCAGGGCTTTTTTTGCAGGGTTTTAGCTTGAGGTTGAGTAATTCTGCAGCGTGGAATGAGTGCTTTTACTTAAGTCAGGCATCTGAATATTTCTTCCACCACTGTCTGTAACATCCTGTTCCTTGATTTCTTTAACAGTGAGCTGACAGGATGCTTGAGCAAGAATTTGCAGTTTGCTTCATGACCACTGGTTTACTTAATAGTTTTTTTTGTTTGTTTGTTTTTTTAATTCTACATAATAGAGTTAAGAGATATATCAAACAGACATACTTGCATTATAGACATATCTGTATCTGTCTAGACACAGGGAGTCAGTGAATGTAGCTCAGAGCTTTTTTAGTTATTAATGCATAAACATTGTTTTAAACATGCTTTTTTAAGGTCACGGTCAAGGTAAAGCTATTGTCAGTCAAAGTTATTCTTAACTTTCAATGCACTTTTTTATTTGATTTATTCTGTAAGCTCTCTCCACAGACAGAATTTAATTTGCACTGGCTCCAGCAGAAAAGTATTCTTGTCACATGTTGGTCTAAATTCTGGGTGTTGTGGACTGTTTTAAAGGTTAAATTTAATAATACTAAAACGCTTTGATCCAAATAGCTTGTATATGAGCTGTGACAACTCTTATTAGTCTAATAATAGTACTGACACCCAACAGGCCACGAAGGTCACTGGTCCCCATATGTGAGGAAACAACGAAGAAACAGAAAACAGGAAAAAAATGTCATTGTCCTTTAAAGATAAACAGCACTACCTGTTGTAATCATCGTGCCAGGTGGTGTTTCGACGTCCAGGATGCCCGTGCCAACAAAGTGCAGAATCTGGAGTCACGGGCAGAAGTTGCTCAGCGTATCCAGCAGGCAGCGGGTGACCTCAGGCCCCTGGTGCCTGCCAAACCTCAGCAGGGCCCTCTGCTGACCCTCCTCCCATTGGACAAGCTGCTTCTGGCAGCCATGGGGCCGAGAGAAAAATGCTATCCCGCATGACAAAGCTGTTATGGAGAGATAGGTTAAGATTAGGACAAGTATGAATAAGATGTTAAGCAGCAACACTGCTCTGCATGGCATAATGTAGTATAATCTATGGAAAATAGCAGCAGGTGAACCATAGAGATGAAGTAGAAGGGAGAAAGGGCAGGGTAAAATAAATGTGAAAGGAATAAACACATACATACTGCATGAAGAACGTGTGTGTGTTATGTATGTATGTGATAAGAATTCAGAAAATACTGTATGTCTGAAGCCTGAATGTATTCAAGGTCACATCCCATGGATTTGTAAAGGAGGATATCTGCATTCAAGGATATCTCCAGCCAAAGCCCACAGGGAAGCTTGGTCAACAATAGCAGTGATAGCGGTTAGATGTGGAATACATGAATGGAATGTGGAAATAAAATGGGAAAAAGCAACCAAAGGTTAAGCTAAAACATGTAAAAGGTCATAGACACGCCAATTTGCGAAGGCTCCGGCGAATGGAGCTGCATTATAACCCTGCTATCAATTACATCATCATATTTTTCTGCTCAAACAGTGTTTTACAAAGACTTGCAACCGTTTTTTTTTTTTTTACATATTCTTCCAAACTATACATATGTTTTTTACTGAGCATCTGCAGTGAAGCAATTCCAGAGAAGCATTATAGGGCAAGAGACAGCACCACAGCAATGTCATGGCTAACAAAAGGAAAGGAGGAAGACGAGGCCAAACAAGGCAGACAATGAATTCCCATGGGGGAGATGACAGATAGCCACAGTTTGTATGACAAAAAGGTATGGGTAAACTGCGGAGGAGATAAGAAAGAAACATTGAGCATTCAGACAGCGTTTCACATATATTCAGGAGTGTGACAAGTGGCAGAAGCAGCATGAAAATATGAGATGAAGATGATGGCATTGAAGACACCTGACATCTATTTCAACAGCATGAGGCTGCAAAGATGAGACTGTGGACTCCCATTCTGTGTGTGTCTGTATGTGTACATGGCTGTTTGTGTGAGAGAGGGCAGTTCACCTCAAGCAGATCACTGAACCTTTGAAAGGAGGCATCATCCAGAACAGAAATGCTGGTTTGGCCCAGGACCGTGCCTTTGGAAAGTGGATGGATAAAACACAGAGGAAAGAGAGACAGAACAAAAGTTAAAGAGGAGGAAAGAAGTGGGAGCAGGGAGACGGATAAAGAATAATAACAATGTAACGCTGACAGAGACATACCTAACATAAAAACTAAATAGAGTGAAGGAGAAAGAGCAGCACCAAAAGTCAAGCTGTCTTTCAAACTCACGAGCACCTCAGCATTTTAGGGCCGGGTCTCCAGCTGTCACCAAACTGTAAAGTGCACAAAAACAAAAGCCGGCTGTCACAGTGGCAGAGCGCCATCCTTACAGGCTGAGGGATAAAGGTCAGAAAATGATCTGTCATTGGCATAATTGCATCCGCTGAAGTTGTGTATCGGTGGCCTGGCGTGGCTCAGATTGCTTTTCACACTTCATTCTTCCCCTGATGGAAAGGTAATCCTGAAGAAGCAAATGTTTATACTTGCTGCTTCACGGTGGAAATGAGAAGCCGAAAGAGGGAGAGATGGACATCAGGTGAAGCCAAGGTGACACCCGGGAAGCTACAGCGAGCATGTGACCTTGGCAAGTTAATACATTTCCTGCATACGCCTTTAAAAAAAGGGGGAGGATTTCTGCGCTGAGCTTAGAGATACTTGTGTAACTACACATCCTGATGTAATGGGAATCTAGTTGATGACCTTTTGCTCCCATATTTCTTCTTTCCAAACTAGGATTGCCTGTGTCGAAGGATTTATTCTTTTTTTTTTAATGTTCTATTCAACCTGGGGGCACTTAAGTACAGGTTTGAACTTTTTTTTTTCTTCCAGTAGCTTTGTACTGTAGCTTGTCAGCAGCTGTTTCATACACGGAAAGTGGGTATTTCTTCACTATACTGTCAATGTGTAAAATACAGGAACTGAAATGCCTGGCAGCTCAGAGTGTCCTTTATGAACCTTTTTGTTATGGTTACAGACATTGAGAAACACCACATTTTAAGGCTGACACCAGGTAACGATATGCTGTATCATAACTGTAACAATGTGTGTAGCCTCAAGGCTCAACATACACACATAGACAGCATATATGAGCGAGGCTGGATCAGCCAAAGTAACATACTGGACAATGTTGGAGGACTATAGAGACAGAGCAGCAAACTTCAAGCTCCTATGACCACATCCAC
>JAOWBC010000935.1:4298631-4312988 GCA_028566105.1 Hypoplectrus providencianus | reverse complement strand
AACAGTATTCATCATGGTGTCCCTTTGGTTACTGGTTCCCATTAGCCATTAACCAGCATCTCCCTGACTCTGAGCTGTTCAAGACATATATGGCCGTCACTGTTCCACCTCTCTTCCCACCTCTGAGCCTGCTGTGGTCATGTGGTCTTCTCTTTGCACCTGGTCTGCCACGTGGGTGTTACTGCTCGTTTAAAATGAAGAGACAGGAAGAGTTGTCATGGTCACCATCCTCATAATTGCTGTTGTAATCTTTGCTATTATCCACCTCCATGGTAGGGAGTCACCATGGTCCTTAATCTCTGTCTCTAGGTACTACATACTCTCCTTCAGTCTCCTTGTTTTTTGTGTTTCCACAAGTAAAATAAGAAGGCTAAAGAAGCAATTACTGCTGAGGAATGGGGCTATCCACTCAAGCTCAGCCATAAGTACATTGTCTTCTGTCTTTGACCTCAATGCAAAGAAAGAAGAAAAGAAAGACGGGAAAAGCAATAAAAAACTGAAGTGCATCTAAATGAGAAAAAAAACAGTGCACATACATATTAAGAAATGTCTAAAGAAAAATTACTGTGGATGTAAATCAAATCATGGACAAATCTAATCATTTTCCAAAATACATTTATCTTTAATGAAATCACCATAAAATGAGATAAAGCAAATAGGAGTTTAGATTGTGACACAGTTTTAGAGCGATTCTTCTGTCTGGGTCAGTGATCAAGATTGAATAAAGATGCCAACGATCATCTGCTGTGTTCTCTGTTCTGTTCTTGATTTGGACTCAGGCTCTTCCAATTCACTGTTTATACCTCTGAAAGTTTTTTTTCTTAACATAAGCCACATAATCATAATCAGTTGGTATATCTTGCCACAACCTGTAATATATTTTGTTGTTAAGCAGCGACTTTTATATTTGATTTTAATTGTAATGAGAGCAAAGAAAGAAGCCAGGTGATGCAGTTTAGATAGCAAAGAGTCTGCATATAAAGCAGGTCAGGATCAATGGATGGATCACACAGGACTTTCATTCAGGGGAATGCTGTTTATGTCCCATGTGAACTCAAATTTCAACATGATGCTGAGTCCTCAGCGTCAGACACTTTCTGACAAACAAACCAGCAGTTTTGACAAACTAGCAAATTTATGGCCTAATACATTGTTTATTGACCTCATCTTAAATCTGCAAGAGTTTGTAAGAGCACAACACAACTAGAGGCTATAGGGAGGACCGGTACTATACTTAACGGGTGTGCTGGTTTAAAATGTGTAAAAATCTGTAAATGTACAAAGAAATCACAACACAACAAAACAACTTCAGCTTGTGTTTACCGCAGCCCTTCTTTAGGCGTCCAACCACAAACCCATTGAAAATCCTCACTGGGTTAGAGATGACGTGATGAAGATGTGCTGACATACTTCCTGGTTTAACAACGCATTCCTGTGGTGCCAGCAATTAATCTTAATGCATTTAGTAGATGTTTGTGTCAAATTAGAAAATGCTATAAAAGCCACACCCAACAAATCCCTGACTGGAAGTGGGTGCAAGACTGAACCAAAACATGTCAACAGAACATTAGGAAGCATGTGACTTTAGTAAGTGATAGATAATGAGTTTAAGTGTAATAAAACAGCCAATTTGAGTTGATGTGTTTAATTTGCTCAGTCGTGTTGCATGATTCACTTTAGCTTAAGTTGTCTTGTGAAGCTGTTTATTAGCAAAGACATGGTAAATATATCATTTGAGCAGAGAATAGAGTGGCCACATAAGCGTGCTCGCTATACATTGAAGGGGGAATATGAAGGATGGGGTTTTAGATTGATGTGAACTGTAGAGAATGGTATTAAAATGTGCAGGAGGAATGAAACAAGAAGAAGGGGAGAGGTCCACATCTGTGACTCTGTCTCTAACTGCAGATGAAAGGAAGTCGTTTGAAGTTGATGTGGTGCTATTTCTCCAATGACTCAGATTAAACACTGATGCCGGTGCCGAGCAGCACATTCATCACGTCAATGATACTTTTAGTGGTCGTTCCCTAGCTCAGGCGGAAATTAACAGCACTCCGGTGCCCAGTGCGTGTGTGAAAAACCTGCTCGCTCACTCTCTCTCACACATACACCTACACACGCACGCAAATAAATGCCCAAATTCTGCTCTCTCACAAAGAAATGCAGGTGTTTGGGGCATTTAAAGGATATGTTTTTTATTACTTCAACTCATTTTCCTCTAAGGGGACAAAAAATATGCCTTTTTTTTTCATAATAAAAAAAAAAGGCTGGTCTTTTTTAACTCGTCTGACTCATTTACCGGAGGAGTTCAAGACTCTTAAATTATGCTATTAAAACATTATTATGAATCATTCATTTACAAGGTTGATTATAATTTAAATGACAGATGATACTTGTGAAAAATGTTAACCTTGTTATGGAGACAGAAAATGACTACTTGCATGCAATTTTTAGTCAACCGGATGAACGAGGGGCCTAAAAAGTATGAAGTCAAGTAGAAGTACATGACTATCATGATGCAATGACTGTAATGGCATAATATAAATAGAGCATTTTATGAAAAGGTAATTATGCTATTAGTCAAATGAGTATTTGACACTTTTTAACAGTTTTGTCTGTTTCTGGCAAAAGAATAACACTGAATATAAGAGTGAAGGCAGATGGAGTCTGTAATTACGACTATACAAAAGTGTAAAAAAACAACAGTAATGAATAGAAAAAGGGATCGAAGTGGTAAACAAAAGGGACGGGAAAAAGCTAAAACAAATACAAACGTTAATGACTGAGTTGCTTGATTATTTACATGATGTAACCACATGCATGGAATAAACATATCATTATTTTGTTTATTTCTGAATATCACAGCTATTGTCAATCCCAGTGCCCCAAGTGCTGAACAATTAAGATGACAAATAAATGAACCATGTATGAATGGAGGGAGGCGGCTATGTCAAGTACTTTCATTAGACTGAAGGGGGAAATATGTGAACCTGTTCCACACAGAGACTAACTTTGAAAAGACGAGCAGGAGAAGAAAAGCAAACAACAGTTTGAAGACTATCTGCTCCTTCTACTCTGACAACTACTTTTATAAGTCATTATATCATGTTTATGACATTTTCCTCTGCACACTGACATCTTAAAAAATAAACTGCTTCATCCCTAAAGGGACCTATTGTGTGTGTGTGTTTATTCAGTGATGTCAGCTGACTGGAGGCTATGTTAAACCCCTCACAGCGTGGCAGCTTGGTCTGACCGTGTGTAGTAAACAGCCCGGCCTCTAGGGGTCTCTATTGAGGTTTTAAAGCTCTTCCTCTTGTTTAAGAATCAAATAACACATTTTCATTTCTAACGAATGATAGGTTGATGTGGAGCTGGGGCTTCAGTATTTATGTGTAATATGTGTGTGCACCATAAATCCACCCGTGCAGTGCTTAGCAGAGAAGTTAGCTATGCAGAAGTCTGAATCAGTGTAATTTGATCAGTGTGGCCCTAACCTCATGGGATAAATACCCAATAAAAGACATTTTGGCATCTGGATAAGTGTAAATCCATCCAATTTGGGGCCTAATTAAGTGGGACTTACATAGCACGCTGGGACAGTCGGTTAGAAAGGACATAAAAATGGCCAGAGGCATCAACGTCTCTGCTGTCTCAGGAGAGCATTAGATCCAATAAGGATGGAAATAACATAGGGGTCACCGTGGCTCACTTTAGCATGGAAGCACATAATCAGAATAACACACACACACACTATGCCATATGGCAAAAGAAAGAGAAGTTTTGACAGATCTTAGAGTGAGTCAAAGGTGCAGCAGCAAAGTGATTTTTGACCTCCTGCAGGGGCATCACAGCAGCTGGCTGACCTTTAACCCCTAGGAGAGGGTCAAGCCATAATTTCCCCTTTAAGAATTAGAAAGCTGAAAGGCAAATAATCTTTCTATTGAGACGCGGATCCTCCCACCTATTTTTAAATCACCCTACATCATCACATCATAAGCTCCAGCAGCTTTAACATAATACTTCCCATAGGCATAAAAGCACAGCTTGTTGCTTCTACTATAAACAGCCATGGCTACACACAAACATAAACTGCCGTGATAAGCACTATCCTATGATCATAAAAGTGTCGCGGGGGGAGGCGGTGGGGCCGCTCCTCTGTGGACAAAGATATACACGAGTCACGTCAGGCCACAAAACAAATTAGTCTCTGTCAGAATCCCTTCAGATGTCTTCCTGTGCATTTCCAGATTTCACGGGCGGAGCAAAAAAATAAAGGCCTCCTGCGATAGAGAGACAGAGAGCCATATCAGGAGGTCATCTGTGCTTCAAAAGGGAGATATATTAAATTCATTCATCTCAGTCAGTGGGAGTGCCAGTACTGTGGCTTCCATGTGATGAGGGATAGAGAGATCTCCCCCTTCTCATTCGGCCTGCCTGGCTCAACGCCTTCTGAGGCATTGTCTGGGAAAATATCCCCTGTAATAGAGCCAATGATTAAATAAAGACAGAGAGGTGTGTGCACGACTGTATTTGCGTGAGAGTCTTGCATGGATACACATGCAAAGATCGCAGTGAATAGCAGGGGCTTGGAAGTGGTCTAAAGGAAGAGAGAAAGAGAAGGGGGTGATGAGAAAATGAGAGGGACAGTGATGGAGGGAACAACAGAGAGAGGAGGAGAAAGCAACTAAGAGGCCACCAGGAGGGCAGAGAGGAAGGAGGGCGCACTGTGGCCAACCTCACATTTATCATGTGTCACCACGCCATGCTCATACCACACTTACATTCACATACAACACAGATCGAGTATCTCACACACACACACACATACAGTGCACAGAAAGTGTATCAGCTGAAACCCCTGAGGGTTATACAGAGAAATAAACTGTTCAGTGTGTGCACATACTATACAGCCTAATGTAAACATATATGTTCCAACTGTAAAGACGAGGTTGCACAAGAGCAGAAAAGCTAACAGAGATTCATGGCTGTTTTCATGGTGAAGCCTCAACTTTGATCGATCTGCGAATGTGTTTTGCACTCCCGTGTCTCCTTGAGTCGTTAAATTGGCTGTTGAGTGAGAGGCAGAGAGTGCGAGGAGGGAGGCGAAAGGAGACGAGGAGGGAGGGAGCGGAGGTGATGGCGTCGAAGGCAGAGGAGAAAGAGGCAGAAGTGAGGCCAAGATGGGAAACGAGCAGAAGGAATGGTTTGAGCCAGATGGACGGGCTCAACACCTGTTTTATTACCTTAGGAAGGCGAGGTGTTGTGTGATGCAGGAACCTGGCTGGAGGAGAAATCGTCAGCATGGCTCGTGATCACCCACGTCCATTGATAGTCCTGATGGTTCAAAGAAATCACACATACATACGTTAAAACGGAAACCCAGGGAGGCAGGTGGGAAAAAAATGTGTGAAACAGGTGGTGGAAAAAAGGCCAGGATCGTTTTAGTTTCACATCATCAATCAGTGTTTGTTGTTCTAAGGAGGATTTCAGTGACGAGAGGCCGAAGTGCACATCCGTCTAATGTTCTAAATAGGACTAAATGGCATCTATGCTTTCTTCCAGGTGAGTTTTTAATTACTATGTGCACTCAGAACACATGAACAGAAATTCATTAGCTCTTATGCGTCCACCAGGCCAGGCTCAGCTGGGCTCAATCAACTGCGCAGCTAAACTTAGTGTCAGATTTAGGTCACAAATAAATCTCAAGTCCTAGAACTTAAGTCCCAATTCCAAAGTCCAAATCTATAAGTCTGAAACAAGCCATAATGCTTGCCCCACCAAAGGAATTTTATCAACAAAGTTATAATATATTTCATTTGCAAAAATCATAAAGGTGTTTAGAAATGTATTTTAAAAAGTTTCATTTAAAAAAATGTGACTGAAATTAATAGTGTTGACATTCATAGCACACAGTAAGATGTTGAGGAAAGCATCAAGTATTTTAAGACCAAAGTCCAAGCCAACTTACTCGTCATCCCTGTGTTTTTTTATTTGATTTTGTTGAGTCTAAAGTCATTAAAGCTATAACTTGAGTCTCAAATCAGTGTCCACGCCTGGTTTAGTTTACTGCAACGGATCTCAAGCACTGAGGAAATGATCCTTACATTTTTTTTTCATCTTGCTTACACTTGCCCGACGAGGCTTTTGTACATTGGTAATGATTTCATTTATTAAATATTGTGTCCATGTTTACACAACAGCGTTTTCTTAACTGCCTCGCAGCCTAATGAAAACTGAATAAAGTGAGTTTAAATGTCACTTCTTAAGAAATGGGAATTCATACATCACACAGATTTACTTAACTGCAATTACAGCTTGTTCTGCAGTGTTAATGTGTCGCAGAATCACTTTATTGCACTTAATACTGCGTGGGAGTGACCAATTTATCACCACAGAAACATGTGAGAAATAATGTGCTTTAAGAGCAGGAAGGTGAGAAGGACGCAAATGCTACAGTCTGGCTACTGTGGTGCTGGGTGCAATTTGCCAGTAGACTTTCAATTTATGACTTCATTCTGCAGCTTATTCCATTTGCCACAGAGGAGACTGCATTCCCTGGCGGATACCTAATTCTGTGACAAATTCAGAGATGGTGGGATCCTTGGGGGACTAATAAATGGGTTTCCAAGCTGTCAGTATTGTTGTGTTGACATTGCATCTCACAGCACTTCACCAATTTCCCTGGATCGTGCTTTTCACAGCGGCAAATATGTACGGGTTCGGCAGTGTCAGAGCTGCTGAGGTGTATTCTGATGTAAAAGTCCTATTTTGCTTATTCACACTGCGTCCCTTTTATGCCCTCTTCTATCGCCGATCCAACACTTTGACAGTGCTCCTCTCAGCTTTTCTACACAATCTTCATCTCTCCTTCTCAATTTCATTCTTGTCCCATTAATTTTTCTTCTCATTTCATAACTTCTTTCTCTTTTATTTGTCACTATTTATTGATTCTGCATGTAAATGCTGTATTATATAAAGCATATAGACAGCAGGGCTGAGAGAAATGGCTCTAACACATTTCATTGGAAGCACATGGCATGTATCCTATTGCTCTGAGCTACCAGGACACGCCACAGTCGCACATTTTTACCCTTGTTGACTTCTTTCTTCTTCTTCTTCCTCATTTTGTCCTCCCTCCCTTCAGTTTACTCTCCCTGCCCTGTGACTGAACCCAGTGTGTGGACTGACTGTGATATTGGCTGTGTGGGTGACAGGCTCACTGGTGTGATATCTGAAGGGGAGAAAAACAGATCGGCGTCTCTTTACTTAACACCCTCCCTCCTTCACCAGCTGCTGATGAAGGAAGGACTGACTGGAGATAGCGGCGAATGTTATTCATTTATTTTTCAAAAGGTGGCCATCGCTCAGCAAGAGTCTGTTTTTTAGTTCAAGGTCTCTTGGAAATTCCATAAATAACGTAAACTGATGCAAAAGGATGGAATCATCCAATTCTAAATGTTTGGAAGCGAACGGATCTTTCCTACACTACACATCATTATACGCCGTATCTATCAGGCTTTCTCACAAACAAACTGTGAAGCAAAGACAGTGATATATGGTGATCCTCCACTCTCTGCATTCCTCTGTGTGTGAGAACAAAATAAACTTAACCTTGGGCTCGCTCTCAGTCAGTAATGCATCTACAGCACTGTATGAGTTTAATGACTCAAACACCTTGTGATAACAGAACTCTGATGTCATTATGACCTGCAGTATGTTGATTAAAAGACAAAATGATCAATATGAAAGTATTACAGTGAGTTAAATGAATCATAAATCACAATAAAGTTGGGCTCGGCAGTTTTCTGGTAAAAAAAAAAAAAAAAAAAAAAATTAAAAACAAGAAAATACAGCCCCCCCATCCAGCCCTCCTTAGTAGATGGCTGATTGTGAACGATTGTGATCCAATCATATATTACTAAATATATATTACGCTTATGGGCTACTGTAGTTCTTGAACTTTAATGAATAAAACGCAACCTTATATCAGAAAAGAATTCATGGTGGATAAGATATTGTCAGAGCAAGTCATCCAAACTGATTAAATGATGCTGGCACATAACCTACTACTAAGTGGTTCAGTTTGTGCACCATGATATAAATCTGTTTAACTACCTTTTAAGCACCTAACAAATACCACCAGAACCACACAGTGTAGGTGTGTGTGATGGGGGGGTGGGGCTTTAAATCACAGAGCTGGGCTCGGTGGTCGATAACTGCCATTCATTAGCCTAAAGTGCATGCTCATCACAAACATGGAACAAGGAAAACCCTCTCTCTAAAGTGACCTGAGATTGGCCAAAGTCTTCCATCACAAGCTAGATTTTCCAAAACTCCCAACAGAGCCAAAAATCCAGCTTTCATTTAAATTCAATTAAAGGTTAATATGGAATATTTGCCCAAGTACACCAAAGTAAACCCTTCTCTAAGGTTTTAACAATTATATTAATTCCAAACGGTGCAATAGCTTTATCAAACCATAGGGTTCACCTAAAAATGTATTAAACACTGAGTTATTTATTAAATGCAATCTTTGGGTGAGGAGCTTGAGATCAGAAGGCCACTGGGTCATGACGTGGATCTTCTTGAACAGCTCCCCTCCTCTCCTGCTGTCCTCATCCTGCCCCACCCCGACCGTACAGCCATCGATCAGGAACTAAGCGCTGTCTTTAATTGGTTGGATGAGGTCGATTGCCCGTGCAGACAGCAAGAGGCCCGAAGGGGTATTGGAGGGCTTGGAATGTGTGTATCCGTGTTTGTGTTTGTGTGTGTATTCAAGTGTGCCAGCCAGTGAAAACACCGGGAGCCCTTCAGACTCCCTCTTAGGGCGATCACAGTAATGAAGTGAAAATCTGTGGTTCAGAAAACCACTGACCCACTGATTAACTGACAACTGAAGGAAACAAATAAGTTGCAGCACAGTTTCCTGCTCGCCCCCTCCCACTGACCCAATAAAGAATGCTCCATTTTTTGCCATATACTCGTCGTCTTTTTTTGCCGGGAATATCTGAATTCCATTTGTGTGTACAGTCTGTGTACTCATTACTAGAATAGCTGCTCTGTGTAAATCCATGCAGAGGAAGGTAACTCGCTGACAGCAGAAGCAGATGTTTGCAGTCATCCGCTGTCACTGCTGTGCTTTCAGTTTCACTTTGAAGTAAGCAGTCACTCAAATCCTTTGTCATTACACACAACCGCTCTATTATGTTCTCATTTAGTAAGAAGAATGTGTCATTATTGGCAATGGCATCAGTAGCAGAGGTAACGCTGTGATATCTGCCACATTTCTACAGAGGTGATGTGCTAAAGAATGCAACAACCCAACAAGAGTCATCACAACTGCTTTTGTGTGTCGAACTGGTGATGAAAGCGGTTCAGTGAGTAATTATTGTAGGGCTGCAGCATTTTTCATCATTTTTAAATGCGGATGAAAGAGCCAATTAATAACACAAGTGCTGTGACTGACACCACATAGGTTTCTATCCAAGTACAACATGTTGGTAAGCTTGTCCTAGCAATAACCTCCAGCTCAAAGACTTGCTTTCCCTTCTCTCGTGTGATAAGAAATACTTTTATCTGCTGTAAATTCAGCTCCTAATCTTTACTTCCACTTAACACTTTGTCTTGCATTTTCTACAGACAGGGAAGTATGCCACTCTACAACAAGGGGAAAATGACTGTGTCTCATGTCGTAAATTAAATTAAAATTTGTTCTAGAGAGTGAGTCGAAGCTGGCTAATCTGAATCACAAGTGCGGCACCGTGTGTACTGGTGGTAAACTGATCTTATTGGTGATCTGATTGCGTTTAAATTTCTAGGGAACACAACAAACAAAACAGCAAAATCTAATTATTTAACAATAAACACAGTTAGTAAAAGTATTGAAAAAATAAATCAACACCACCAGAAAGGTTCTGCATACGGCGTGTACCCAGTGTGTCCTGGATTTGCATGTTGAACTTAACATGATCAACTCAAAATGAATGCAGTGCAGCTGGGAACACACTAAACTATTTAAAATCCCATTGTAACCCCAATTTGGCTATTATGAGTTTCTCGATTATAGAGTCTGCACTGGTCTGCACAAAACAGGGCCAAGGACAGTCAGCACACACAGCTGACTGTGGATTCAAAAAGAAATCTCTTGCCTTCCAAATGAGGCCCGCAGCCAAATCCCCCCAACACTGTTTGTAAAAGGTTTCTGAAGCATCGTGACATTCGAACAGAAACACTTCTAGTTTTTATTATAGACTCGTTGTCTCATTTTCATTCATTATGAAAGATCTGATTGAAAAGGTGCTGTCATTTCCTTTGTTAAGACGTGTTACTTTTAAATAAAAACTGTTGGCACCACTGCTGGATAAACTGGATGATTCGTTTTCAAGCTGCTTCCATGTTCATTCTTTTCTTGCTGTGATCTCCATTGACATGCTTGTTCAATTGGAGGCTGGAGTCCAAACAGATACTGTCAAATTGAGGATTTAAATAAAATGGATCTGCCATTATAATCAGAGAAAAGACTTCATCAATTTCATCGCCGTTCCCATGTTACAAGTTACTAATCAGACTGTAAACACTGACCGGTGCACAGAGGAGGAAGTCTTGGATATCTGTTATGATGATAAAACCCTAACTCATTGATAGACCAAGATTATTTCTGCAGTCAACTCAGGGTAGCCCAGTCGAAGCTTTCACGCCTATGTTCAAGAGTTCTACATCTCAATTAGCTTTCAATGGACTACAATGTGATTTTGCTCCAATATGAAGGCAGCGTGTTTGTCCAAGGCTGTAATTTGCTAAGTTCAGTCATTAAGTGTGATGTTCAGAGTTGATTAGGACTGGGATCTGGGATCTGGTGTATTTCCAGCCCAGTAAACTGGACAAGAAATTAAGTCCACACTACAGTCAGTCTCATTGATTTATCATGGCTCTAATAGGGTTTATTTTTGGCTTACTTCCCTGCTCTGCCTCCGCTATCTATTTAATTTTACAGTTGTATGAAAATAAATTTAATTAAAGATAAATCCGTACAACACAGTGAAAAATGAAGAACTCTAATTACTACATTTAATACCACAATGCTCTATCGGGGTTTAAATTCAAATAATTTAATTTAAAGGACCCTCAGTGGTTGAAGCTATACCTGGGTGATCCTGTTCTTGTTGATATTCCTTCTTGTGGTGAATCCGTGCGGCGTGCAGGTACATTTCCTTCCCAACCAGGCAGCACTGGATACAGTTGTGCGGTTTTGCTTGCTGGGTAACACATGGCTCTTAAAGATCCTGTCCAGAGAGATGCTTTGGAAGCACAGGCGGATGATCTCATTACTCATCTGCAACACAGCAGAAAACAAACACTGTCTCACACACTTGTCACAAATAATGAGCTTCGGGGGACCAAGTTACACACACTGAGATTTACATTTATTACACGCTCAAGTGCTGAGCTATAATAACAAGTCACTGTTATACAAAACCCTGGATACGAAGTAGTCTTACAGTACAAAGTCATTAGCTACAAAAAGGGGACAAACAGCAAGCAAAACCAAGGTATTAGCTTATTCATTATCCGCTTGAGAGCACACGTTTTGGCTTTATAAAGCTCAGCTGAAGAGACAGAAGTATTATACTGGGTGAAGTGGACTGGCTCATGGGAATTCTGGGTCTGGGTCCAGTAAGGTCCATAACTAGCCTCAACATAGGAGTTTTTCCACACAGGCACTTTTTTAGTTTGTTTCAATTGGAGTCTGGTTCATTTTCCCTTTTGTGTGAATCATTTTGGCAGGTGTGAACACAGTATTGCACTCAGGTGTGGAAGCAGAACAACCACATCTAGACCCTTTGAGGAGTTGATCTCAGTCTGGTGAAGTGTGCGGAAGTTCATTTGTAGTGGGAACGTGATTCAGCCTCATTCAGACCCAACGGCCAGCTGCAACGCGCACATTGAGCTGCTGCAGCCAGGTGTGCTTTCACATTTTTAAAAGTTTAACACGTAATTCTTTGTTAGAGTGACCCCCTCAGGACTGTAGCCCCTTTGTGTAACTGGATAGATTTGCTATCTACCAATTATTTTAAATTGAAAGAAATTAAACTGCAGAAAAGCTCGGGACAAATTTATTTCGCTTGCCTAAAGCTACTTAGATCAAGTAATTTAAATAGTCGTTCAAAAATGATGACAATGATGTTTGTTTGATTGGTTTTCGCAAAATATAAAACTGCCAAGAACAATGGTATGTCTTTATTTTAATTTGAATGATTTATGATGAGTTCATAAGGTTGGCTAAAATGGAAAAAAAACTGTCTCAATATGAATAATTTGGTTAGAGGAAACAAACTGGACATTCGTCTGCAATTCACTGCAACTGCTGAGTTGATTTTTTGATGACTTCCACACCAAGACAAAAGTATAGAAGAATAGAATTAACATGCCAAAACAAAAGCTTTTTAAAATTCAACCAGGCATCATCAGAGACATAAAAATACCTACTACTACCTACTTACTCTAACACTAACCCTCACCCAACATTTAAAAAAAGGACTTCACAATAACAATCATCACAATAACAGGAAGGAAACGTGTGAGTGTGATAAGCTCCAGTAAATATCTGGAGCTGCAGTCATGTACCATGTTAGAGCTGGTCTTTGGCTGAATCCAGCCTCCAGCCTCTGTGTACTCTCTGTGATTCCAGTGAAAATGGAAATTCCATAAAAACAGCCATAAAAAATGAAAGGGATCATTCTTTGACAGCTTGGATCTGGTACCTCTTGACTCTGACACCGCAGGTCACATATGGCATAGACTTAAATTGACGGACCTTAAACTTACTTTACACTTGGGGCCTTGCCGTGTAACACTTTGCTTGAACTGAATATTTGATCACATTCATAAGCTTTAAGGCCCAGATTGAAGTGGTTAGCTGCTTATATCCCCTGCAGGTTCAGTCTAACCGCCAGATGTGAGTCCAGCAGCGCTAGGCACATCTGTATTGATTCAAATGCTGACGCCTGCACATGCATGCTCACATGGACACAGCATGCACAAATATAGACATTCACATCACATGAATAAACAAACAATGATCAAACCTGTGCACTAACTAAACACATAAACACAAAAAAGGTTCCTGAGTGGTTTTCATCTGTGTTTCCATAGCTGTGTAAAGACCTGCAAACCTGTCCGCCGACGCATGAAAAAGCAACATGACATGGGGCATGTTAACCCGAGGTGCTGCCTGTTTCATAAAAATAAAAATAACTAAGGCGATCTAACATTTACTGCTTTGTAGTACTTACGGCTGCATGTTGGATGTAATGCAGGGCCTAATGAATGCAGTGGAGGAAATGAAACGAAAAGCATCTGCTTCCACAGTAAATCATATGTTGAGTGTTTGATGGTTATTTATCTCTGCTTTAGAACATAAGCGCAGTGAAACAATCAGAAAATAACATTTTATTCTCTAATGCAATGGCTTTTCTCATCACAGCACCGCTGAGCTCTCTCTCTCTCTCTCTGCCTGTCTCCGACCACGCTGTCAGGATGCTCGCAGGGTCTCCCTCTCTCCATTTCCCTCTCTCTTTTTAAAAAAAAAAATAAGCTGAAAAGCAGACACAACAGCTTTACTTTTAATGTTATCAAATAAAGAAAGAAAATGTTTTCCCCTTCATCCTAAAATGATCCTAAATTGATGCTAGAGCACTTCCTTATTGACTAAATAAAGCAGGATACAAGTTGAAGAAGCTGTGCTGTGTGTGTTTGATCAATCAGCGACGGCCATCCCTGAACTCCCCATCCTAAAAGTTCATGTACTTTCAGAAACCACTACCCCCTGACCAGGCCTTTTTGGTTGGTAAAATGTCCCCAGGACTTAATTTAGTCTCTGGTCCCTGTAGTCAAAATGCAATAAGTTCCTCAAAAGGCTAGCAGTCCCTGGGGAAAGTTCCTGCGGTCAAAAAAGGGGCTTTAGATTCATTTCCTGGCAACTTATCCTAACCTTAGCCACTGCTTGCCTAAACCTAACCCTGACCTTACCCTAACCTTGCCTTCTAAACCAAAATCTATTTTTTTAAATGGGAAAACAAGGCTTTTGTCCCCATTCGGACAAGGCGTCCCCAATTACCTGGTCTTTAGTCTGACGTGTCCCCAATGATATCAGGTGCAGGTGTGGTTCTATCCCACAGAGGGAAAAAAAGGGTAAGGTTTGAAGTGAGTGTAATTCAAGCAGGCGCACATTTCATAAAAGCCCCTATTTGATGTGCTGGGTGCCAGTCAAGCATGCTGTCTGTGACACACACACACACACACACACACACACACACACACACACACACACACACACACACACACACACACACACA